>PVIW01012935.1:0-29705 GCA_004026585.1 Noctilio leporinus | reverse complement strand
GAGACTGAATAACATGCTTTTAAGCAATGAAGGGGTCAACAATGAGATCAAAGATGAAATCAAAAAGTTCCTGGAAACAAATGACAATGAACACACAACAGCCCAAAACCTATGGGATACAGCAAAGGCAGTTCTCAGGGGGAAATTTATAGCAATACAGGCCTTCCAAAAAAGGTTACAAGAAGTTTATAAAAACCACTTAACCACAAAGCTGCAAGCACTAGAGGAACAACAACAAACAAAGCCCAGAGCAAGTAGAAGGAAGGAAATCATCAAGATCAGAGCAGAATTGAATAACTCAGAGATTCAAACTATAATTCGAAGAATCAAGAGGTCCAGGAGCTGGTTCTTTGAAAAAATAAACAAAATTGACAAGCCCTTATCCAGACTCATCAAGAAAAAGAGAGAGAGGACCCAAATAAATAGAATCAGAAATGACAGAGGAGAAATCACAACTGATACTTCAGAAATACAAAGGATTGTAAGAAATTACTACAAACAACTATATGACAAGTAATATAACAACCTGTGTGATATGGCCACATTTCTGGAAATGGATAATCTACCAAAACTGAATCCAGAAGAAGCAGACAGCCTGAATAGACCAATAACAATTAGTGAAATTGAAGAAGTAATCAAAAATCTCCTGAAGCACGAGAGCCCCAGACCAGATGGCTACACAGGTGAATTCTACCAAACATTTAAAGAACAAATAACCCCTATACTCTCAACCTGTTCCAAAAATCCAATAAGAGGGAAGACTCCCAAACTGTCTCTGTAAGGCTCATATTATTGTAATCCCCAAACCAGGTCAAGACACAACTAAGAAAGAAAACTATAGGCCAATATATCTGATGAACATAGATGCTAAGATTCTCAAAAAAATATTAGCCAAGTGGATCCAGCAATACATTCAAATGATCGTACACCATGATCAAGTGAGTTTAATCCTAGGGATGCAAGAATGGTACAACATTCACAAATCAATAAATGTTATACACCACATCAACAAAATGAAAGACAAAAACCATATGATCATATCAATAGATGCTGATAAAGCATTTGATAAAGTACAACAACCATTTATGATCAAAACACTTAGCAAAATGGGAATAGAGGGAGCATACCTAAACATCATAAAGGCCATATATGAGAAACCTGAAGTCAACATCATACTCAATGAGCAAAAACTAAAAGTTTTCCCCCTAAGATCAGAAACAAGACAAGGCTGTCCACTTTCTCCACTTCTGTTCAATATCATTTTGGAAGTTCTAGCCATAGCTATCAGAGAAGAAAAAAGAAATCAAGGGTATCTAAATTGGAAAGACAGAGGGAAAACTGTCATTGTATGCAGGTGACATGATAATGTACATACAAAACCTGATAGACTCCACCAAAAACTTATTCAACCTAATAAGCAAATTTAGCAAAATAGCTGGATTTGAAGTCAATATTCAGAAATCAAAAGCATTTTTGTATATGAATAATGAAACATCAGAGATAGGAGCTAGAAAACAAATCCCATTTACCATAGCAACAAGAAAAATAAAGTACTTAGGAATCAACTTCACCAAAGAGGTAAAAGACCTGTGCTCAGAAAACTACAGAACACTGAATAAAGAAATTAAGGAAGATACAAATAAATGTTCATGGATGGGAAGAATTAACATCATTAAAATGTCCATACTACCCAAAGCAATCTACAGGTTCCATGCAATTTCAATTAAAATACCAATGACATACTTCACAGAAATAGAAAAATACTTCAAAAATTTATATGGAGCCAAAAATGCCCACAAATAGCCACAACAATCTTGAGAAAGAAGAACAGGTAGGAAGAATCACAATACTGGACATCAAACTATACTACAAGGCTACTGTAATCAAAACTGTCTGGTATTGGCATGAGAATAGACATATAGACCAATGGAACAGACTAGAGAGCCCAGAAATAAACCCAGGACTCTATGGTCAATTAATATTTGACAAAGGGGAAAGGAACATAAAATGGAGTAAAAACGGTCTCTTCAACAAGTGGTGTTGGGAGAACTGGACAGCAACATGCAAAAAAATAAAACTAGACCACCAACTTACAACATACACCAGAATAAACTCAACATGGATAAAGGACTTAAATATAAGCATTGCTACCATAAAGGTCCTAGAGAAAAATATATGCTGTAAAATTTAAGATATCCTATGCAGAAATGTGTTTACTGATACTTCTTCAAGGGCGAAGAAAATAAAAGAACAAATAAACAAATGGGACTATATGAAACGGAAAAGTTTCTGTTCAGCTAAAGAAAACAAAAAAATTAAAAAGGAACCATATGTATGGGAAAACATATTTGTCAATGATACCTCAAACAAGGGTTTCATCTCCAAAATATATAAAGACTCAACACCAGGGAGACAGACAGCCCAATTAAAAAAATAAGCAAAGAACCTGAACAGACAACTCTCTGAGGAAGACATACAAAGGGCCCAAGGCATATAAAAGAATGTTCAACATCACTAGTCATCAGAGAGATACAAATTAAAACCAGAATGAGATACCACCTCACCCTGTCAGAATGGCTGTCCTGAACAAATCAACAAACACCAAGTGTTGGCAAGGATGTGGGGAAAAGGGAACCCTGGTGCACTGTTGGTGGGAATGCAGACTGGTGCAGCCACTATGAAAAATAATATGGAGTTTTCTTAAAAATCTAAAAATGGAACTGCCTTTTGATCCAGCAATTCCATTACTAGGACTATACCCCAAGAACCCTGAAACACCAATTTATAAGAACCTATGTACCCCTATGTTCATAGTGGCACTATTTACAATAGCCAAGTTCTGGAAACAGCCTAAGTGCCCATCAATGGATGATTGGATCAAAAAACGTTGGTACATTTACGCTATGGAATACTACACAGCAGAATGAAAGAAGGAACTCCTTCCCTTTGCAACAACATGGATGGAACTGGAAAGTATTATGCTTAGTGAAATAAGCCAGTCAGTGAAAGACAAATATATGATCTCACCCTTTACAGGACAATAATGAACAAAACAAACAAACAAGCAAAACAAAACCAGATACATGAATACAATAAGTAGACCTTCGGTAGGCAGAGGTAAGCGGTAGTGGGAGGATGGAGGAAGAAGCAAAGAAGGGGAGCAGTTTAGTCAAGGAACTAGCATGGAAGAACCATGGACATGGACAACAAGTGGGATTGACTTTGCGGGGATTGGGTGGATGGGGAAGTGGACAGAGGGAGTAAAAAGGAGATGGATGTAATACAATAAACTTAAATTTAAAAAAATTTTTAATTTTAATTTAAAAAGCATTTTTTCCAGTGTAGTCTTTAATTATAACAGTAGTCAATAGGAAAAGAACATTTACATTGGAGGAATTTTTTCATGGCAAATATTGCTAGTATCTGAATGTATAACACTTTCATATATACCTGAACATGTAAATCTAACTGCAATTATACAAATGCCATAATTATAATATTTACTATTTGAAGTGTATAAGCAGAAATAAGTCAACTTCTAAAATGTACATTTTCCTTAGGATTATTTCAAAATTTGGAACATATGTAAATGTGGTTAAGCAATATGAGGAGAAGTTAGCAGATAATTATCCTCTCAAAAAGGATCCTTCAACCACAATGAAAAACCACTTCACACCTGTTGAGTAAGATGACTATGATCAAAACATAAGAAACAAAAACAGAAAATAAGAAGTATTGTCAAGGAAGTAGAAAACTGAAAAATTGCCTGTTATTGTTGGGCATATGAAATGATACAATGACTATGAAAAATGTATGGTGACTCCTCAAGAAATTAAGCACAAAACTACCACATGACCCAGCACTTTCACTTCTGGATACATACCCAAAAGATCTGAAAGCAGGAACAAAGATTGCTTCAACATCCATGTTCTTGGCAGCATTATTCACAATAGTCAAAAGGTAAAATCAATCTAAGTATTCATCAACAGATGAAAAGATAAACAAAATATGTCACATCCATACATGAAATGCTATGTAGTCAGTCTACCCTCTGAGGACCTGTGTGTGGCCCACCACTGAGGGGCAAGGCAGGTTGGGAGGAGCTTCACTTGCGAACGGATGGGGGAGCTGCAGAGAAATTACGGCGTTATTTTGAGTTCCTGGAATTTCCCTCTGTGGTCCCCACAGCTCAGCCAGCCAGTGCCCTGGCTCCTTTCCTCCCTAGGACCTGTGCCTACCACCAGGTCCCTCCTTTTGCCCCCAGCCACCATGGAGCAGCAGCCGGTGCCCAAGAGTAAGCTAAAAAAAGCTGAGTGAACATAGGGGAGTAAAAAAGAGATGGATGTACTACAATAAAATTAAATTAAAAAAAAGAAAAGAAAAAGAAAACAAGGTTAAAAAAACAAAGCTGAGTGAAGACACTTTGACTAAGCAGCCTGAAGAAGTTTTTGATGTGTTAGAGAAACTTGGGGAAGGGTCCTATGGAAGTGTATTTAAAGGAATGTATAAGGAATCTGGTCAAGTTTTGGCAATTAAACAAGTACCTGTTGAGTCGGACCTTCAGGAAATAATCAAAGAAATTTCCATAATGCAGCAATGTGACAGCCCATAGGTAGTAAAGTGTTATGGCAGTTACTTCAAGAACACAAAACTCTGGATTGTTATGGAGTACTGTGGAGCTGGCTGTCTCAGACATAATTAGATTACAAAACAAAATCATATAAAGTATAATTCTGAGAGCAACTGTCATGTCAAAGGAGTATGATGTTAGAGCAACTGTAATTTCTGGACTGCATGCAGGGCGAACTGCTAAGGAAATTGTCGACTTCAATAACATCCCATTATGTACAGTTTACATGAGGAAGATGTATGATGCTGATCCTGATGTCGCCACACCAACAAGGAAAATGCATAAAGAAGGCAGGGATCACACAAATCCAGATATTGTACACAGAATCCAGGAGATCATCAATGAAGATCCAGGATGTTTACCTTAATGTTTTGAGAGAAGCAGTTGTACCATGGATGAAGCAAGTTGATCTTCCAACAAGATGGTGCATGAGCACAGAACACCAAAAAGGTGCAAGAATGTCTCAGTGTTAATGTTCCTGAATTCTGGTCAAATGAAATCTGGCCACCTAGTTCACCAGATGCAAATTCTTTAGACTATTATGTATGTGGCATTTGTGAGAGAGAAGTTAATAAGCAACCTCTTTCTAAGAAAGAGGCTGTTAAAACTAAGATTGAAAACATGATTATGTCCATGGATAAAGAAAAGCTAATGAAAGCATGCTCAAGGTTCTGAAGTTGAATTGAATCTATTATTGAAGCAAATGGAGAATGTTTTTAACAATTAAAAAAATAATGACTATGTTTATGTATTTACATATAAGAATAAATTTATTTCAAAATATATGTAAAAAAGAAATATTATGCAGTCTTAAAAAGGAAGGAAATTCTGATATGTGGTATAATATGGATGAATCTTTAAGACATTATGTTATGTGAAATAAGCCAGTTACAAAAAAAAAACACACAAATATTGTACAATTCCTTATATATGAGGTTCCTAGGTTGGTTAAATTCACAGCAGCAGGAAGCAGGGAGTATAATGGTGGTTGGCAGGGATTGGGGACAGGGGATAATGGAGAGGTACCATTTAATGGGTAGAGAGTTTCAGTTTTGGAAGTTGAAAAAGTTCTAGAGATGATGCTGGTGAGGATTGCCCAACAATGTGAATGTGTTTACTGCCACTAAATTGTACACTGAAAAATGGTTAAGTGGTACATTTTATGTTATATATACTTTACCATAATTTTTTTAAAAGAGAAAAAATAAGGAAGGGTAATAGGATCTGGGGGTGTTACAAAAAGTGCTTCAACTATATTTATATTTTAAAAAGAGACAATATAAAGCAAGAAGAGCAAAATGTTAGGATTTAATAGAACATTATGATAGGTATACAGGTGGTTCTTTAGGTTATTCACTGTACTCTATGATTTAAATATTTTTAAATAATATTAAGAATATATGAATACAGTGAATAGGCCTTCAGTGGTCAGGGGGAAAAGGGTTGAGGGGAGGGGGGAGGCAGAGGCAAGGAAGGGGAACAGTTTAGACAAGGACCTAGTATAAAGGAACCATGGACATGGACAACAGGTGGGATTGACTTTGTGGGGAATGGGTGGTGGGGAGGGGGACAGAGGGGAGCAAAAAGGGGATGGATGTAATACAACAACAATAAAATTAAAAAGAATTTTATAAAATGCAGAATTAATTCAGAATTAAGTTCCACATATTTAATAAATTAAAATTAATAAATCAAATTTTATTTTAATTTAATTAAAAAAATTTAAATACAATAAAGTAGAAAATTAAAATTCTAATTAAAAATGAATTTTAATTTTAAATTTTTAAATGAAATTGAAAATTTCCTTAATCTATTTATGATTCCTGTAATTACTTATTTTTGAGACCAAAAGTTAATTGAATAACCTTGGGAAGCCACACAGAATCTGGCTTTTTAATTAATAAACATATATATGTTTATTATCAAGAATATCCCAGAAGAAATGCAAGAGTATGATATGAGATATATTTATAATGGGCCTGTTGTTTTCTTACTAAATACTTTCAATTATTCCACAGAGGATATTTGCAAGTTTATAAAAGTTTCAGAAAATATTTGATTTAAATTACTACCGTATTCAATAAAATGCTTGAAAATATTAAGAATTATCTAGCTGCTAAAGGATTAGTTACCCAGATTTGATTCACCTGAAGAAATTGACAAAAGGAAGAGGAACAGACTTTCTTAGCAAAATATTAGATTGACCTAACATGAACATTCTTTGTGCTTCCAGTGTGTAGACATTACAGATAAAATATATCAAAATTTTAAATATACATACAATATGGGAAACATTAGGTGTTAGAAATCAAGAACAGCTGACCATTTACTGACACCCTGTCACCCACAGGGCAGACATGGGTAAAGACTGGCCAGCAGAGCTGATGTTTGGGCATCAACAAAGCAACAGTGCAAGGGGAGGTGTTTGAATCAAGACTTGTAAAAATCCAGAAACTTGAAAGGGCTGGCCAACAGTGAAAAGAGATGAGATAAATCCCAATCACTAGCCCAGGGAATTAACAAATATGATTATGTCTGTTAAAAAATCTAGTAGGGAAAAATATCTGTAAGAAATTGAAACCCAGGTCTGAATATTTTATAGTGTAGACTCTAAAGTTATACTATACACACAGTACATGTATTTTTCAAGCAGAAAGATCATTCAGTGAACTATATCAGCCATTTGGCAGAAGCAAATGCAAAGCCTCTTAAAAAAATATATTTTACTCATTATTTTTATTTTAGAGAGGAGGGCAGGCATGGAGGAAGAAAGGGAGAGAAACACCAATGTATGGTTGCCTTTCACCTGCCTCCAGCTACAGACCTGGCTGGAGACCTTGCTTGCAACCTGGTTATATGCCCTGACTAAGAATCAAACCAGTGACCTTTGGGTTCACAGGTTGGCACCTTTCCATTGAGCCATCAGCCAGGGCTGCAAAGCCTCTTATTTGCAGTTATTATGCAACCCAAAGTTTATACAATAGACAAACTCTCTCTATTTAAAGTAAGCTTAGTAAAAACTTACCTACCACATAAGATAATATTCCTCTATAAAAAAGACAGAGAAAGCAGCAATTTGCTCCTCAAGTACTTAAGCTAAATGGCAGTCTGAAGGTTATTTAAAAAGTATACTTAAGTGAGTAAAGACAAATAAAAAAATAGAAAGTATAAAAAAACAAACATAACTTCTAGAAGTGAAAAATATAGTCTTTAAAATAAAAAAAATTAAGGTTAAACATAAGATTAAATGTAAGTGAAGGCAGAATTAGTAAACTGGATAATGGATATAAGGAAATCATAAAAAATGCAGCACAAACTATAAAAAGAAAATATGTGAGGGAGGCTAAGAGACATAGACGATAGAATGAGATGATTCAGTATACGTGTAATGGGAGTCTTTCAGGAAACAACTGGAAGAAGAGAAAAGAAGAGATAATTACTGAAATGTCAGGAATCAAAAGCCCTAGGCATGATCAATAAAAATAAATCCACTGTAGGGTCTTTTATAGTAAAACTGTGAATCTTAAAGGCATAGAAAAATCTTAATATCAACCACAATTTAAACAGTAATGGAAAAATTACAGTAAAAATAAATAAATCTGTCCAAAATAAAATAAAAAAGCATTTTATCTATGAAGGAATAACAAACTGGAAATATATTTATACCAGAAAAAAATAGAAGGCAGAAAATAATTTCTTCATTTGTTAATAACTATTAACCTAGAATTCCAAGCCCAGCTAGACAATAAAAATAAGGGCAAAAGAAATATTTTCAAACAAATAAAATTTGGTTTATCACTCAGAGACCATCACTGAAAAAATAATAAAGATCTGGAAGAAATGGGATACAAAACATAATGATAAGTAAAATATTTTGCAAGTGTTCTGAAAGCTAAGTGATATTGTAAACAAAGTTATATTAATAAAAATCTGGGCAATGAATAGTAATATAGAAGATTGGAAAGAATGATCAATAACAGGATGTTATGTGAGAGAAAAGATAAGGATGTTGATTTGACTAAAGCAAAAGCGTGTTCAAAATATACTAGTAACAACTAAAAGAATAAAAATAGATGTTTAACTTCTAATTTAGTAATTTCAAAAAATAACTCAGCATGAGCAAGATAGGAAACCCCATTTGAAAATGGGCAAAGGACACTTCTCTGAGGAGAACATACAAAGGTCCCATAGGCATATGAAAGATGCTCAAGATCATTAGCCAGTAGAGAGATAAAAATTAAAACCACAATGAGATACCACCTCACACCAGTCAGAATGGCCATCATTAACAAATCAACAAACAGCAAGTGCTGCTGAGGCTGTGGAGAAAAAGGAACACTCCTGCACCATTGGTAGGAATGTAGACTGGTGCAGCCATTACAGAAAACAGCATGGAATTTCCACAAATAACAAAAAATGGAACTGCCTTTTGACCCAGCGATTTCACTGCTAGGACTATACCCAATGAACCCTGAAATACCAATTCAGAAGGACCTATTCACCCTTACGTTCATAGCAGCACTATTTATAATAGCCAAGTGACGGAAACAGACTAAGTGCCCATCAGTGGATGAATGGATCAAAAACCTTTGGTACATTTACACAATAGAATATCATGCAGTAGAAAGAAAGAAGAAACTCCTACCTTTTGCAACAGCATAGTTGGAACTGGAGAGTATTATGCTTAGTGAAATAAGCCAGGCAGCAAAAGACAAATACCATACAATCTCACCTAATACAGGAAACTAATGAACAAAATAGACAACCGAATGGAACCAGAGACATGGAAACAAGGAGCAACAGAATGATGGTGACCAGAATGATGGAGGGGAGGGGAAGGAGGGGGAAAAGAAGAGAGGGGTTTAGCCAAGCAGCTAGTATGAATGATCCATGGACATGGGCAATGAGGTGGGGATTGACCATGGGAGAGGGGGTATATGGTGAGTGGGGCTGGGGAGACCAATGTGGGGAAAAATGAAACAATTATAATACAACAATAATAAATTAATTAAAAATTTTTTAAATAAGAAAAAAGAATACTAGATAAGTCTATTAGAATGCTAGAGAAGAGAAAAGGAGCAGAAAAAACATGGTTAAAACCCCCCCACAAAATAAGATGGTCAAAATAAATTCAACAATATCATTTTCTACATGTATCAGCACAGATAAATCTCAAAAGGAAAATGTTCAAAGAAATAGGCAGGATACAAAAATACAGAATGTGCTACTATTATGTAAAGTTGTAATATACCCAAAATAATATTATATATTTTATGTATATATTTAGCAAATTTATAAATACATGCACTGAAGAGATAATGGCTACTTCCTAGGAGGGAGGGGCTACTATGGAATGACTGTGGGGAGAGGGAGTGGTAAAGGAGGATTTTAGCATTATTTATAATATTTCACTTTTAAGGTAAAAGATCTTAAGCAAATATGGCAAAATATTAACATTTTAAAATTCTAGATAATTTTATTATATATTTTCTTCTATATTTGAAACTATAAAGTATAATAATGTTTCAAAAGAAAAAATCTTAGATTCTGATCAATGGAAATTGTTCATAAAATTTTCATCCTTTTTCTTCCTATATAGCTAAAAATCCCAAGCAGTTCCTGAACCATAGCAGACCTACAAAAATATGTTCTCTCTAATTTTTGTATTAAAGATGATACTTTGTGATTTTTCTGTTTGAAGGTCTAATATTCAAATGTGTTAATTATTTGTATTTTAATGAATACCACTTTAAACCATTGCCACATGTATATGATTTATGAAGATTCTCCACACTAGGTCAGTACTATCCAGTAGAAATATAATGTGAGCCACAATGTAAGCCACATAGGTAATTTAAAAGTCTCCAGCATCTATATTAAGTAAATAAAAAGAAAACAGGTGAAATTAATTTTAATAATACATTATATTTGACCTAACATATCCAGAATATCATTGTAACATGTTATTAAGATAAAGATATTAATTGGATTTTTGGCACACGTGTGAATTTTACATTTACAGAATATCTCATGGCTACCATACTGGACTTTGCAGGTCTACATAATGAAAGTAGCTCTCATTCATTGTGTGCTTACTAAGTGTCAGCCACTACACTAGCCTATTCTGTACAGTTTACATTCAGTCATTAAAACCACCCTGTAAAATACCTGAGGGGAAAAAAAAAATTTAAAGAAATACCAATAAATATTTTTTTTCAGAAATAAAACCACTTTTTAATAATATTAAAACAACATATGTGAGGAAAGCATATAGAAATTGGAGTACCTTGCCCAGGCCACATAGTCAGCAAGCTGTAGGCTGGGAATTAAACCAGGTTACTGTGACTCATGGCTCAAGCTATTAACAATTATGCTCAAATGTCACCTATGGGCAGAGCTTTCTCCTTAGTTAATCCTCTCCCATCCATTCAGCTTCTGTATTATCTAAAGACTTCAAATCTTATTCTTACCAGGAATTTGGTTTTTTAGTGGGGTAAATACCTTATCTAGACTGAGAGATGGTGATATGCACACCCCTCTCTTTAGCCCATCTTTTGTCAAGAGGTTGGAAAATGGGATCTGATATTTGCTCTGATTTAGAATCCCTTCAAAATATGGTAAAATGCAGGAAAGCAGCAACCTGCAAAAGAAAGGGACAGGCTGATATAATTAAGCTCAGTACACTGTGTCCATCTTCGATCTTTTTGTCTATATCTATTGTTCAACTATTTGACAAACTTCTATTTATAGCCTCTCCATAAAAGTCTCCCTAATTGGGGAAGTAGTACATCTTTCATGGTTTTATAATAAACTGGAGGTGAGTACCAGTATGGAATCAAAGGAAATAAAACTCCAGCTGCTGCTGCTGCCAGGCTTCCTTCTGAACATGGCTTATACAATATTTCATCTGTGCTGACACCTTTCACTCTCAATTATTTGGCTGCTGTCAAAACAAATCAATCAAATTATAGCACTGTGTCTTCATGTTACAATTCCATCATAAGTTAGCAACATGAGCTTTGAAATATATGGAAGTATAAATTTTATCTCTATTATTTATTTAATGCAACTTGCTCCCATGTGAGTTATTTTCCAAACATAGCAAACTCAAATGATCTTATGTCAAATGTTGAATGTGTGTGTGTGTGTGTTCTGCTAAGAATTTCTAAAATAATGGCAAATAAGGGAACTGAGATGCATAAGAATGTGTTAGTGCACCTGCATATTTATGATAATCTTAATCCAGTGACAAACAGCAAACATACTGTTTTTTAATTTTTTTATTTTAGGAATTATTTTGGCTATAAGCTCAATGAGCACAGTTGATTATATAATTTGGGAGATGAAGATGACACCACACCCAAGGAAAAGGTTAATGTAGAAACAAAAGGTTTTCAGAGATTAATTTTGTTTACAGTAAGACATACTTTTCCAAGATAAATCATTTTCAAGAATTTAACTGTATTATCTAAACTACAGTTTTCCCAACCACAGACATCCTCTTCTCGCACCAAGCATAACACTGCCTTTCATGGCCACAGTAGGTATTAACGAAAATGCTTTAAAAAGAAAGAAGAAAAAAACCTGAAACATTTTCATTTTGTAATTTAAAGGCTCAAAAACGTTTGTAAATAATAGATCTAAATCAATTAAATTACTTTTCAGCAAAAAGAGCAAACTGTTGAAGCTTTTATGTATAAGTTCTTGAAATATCTTCTTTATACATGGAAACTTGGCATGTCTTTAGAAGATAAAAAACAAACTGACAGTTACCATTTTTGGCTTCTTCTTGTTGCACCCTGGTTTGATAAGGGTAAGCAACCATCAGAAACTTCATCATAAATGCATAGCTTATGTCAAATAAAATGATATTAAAGCCAGGGAATTACAGGAGCTCCAGCCCAACCTGATGCAGAGCAACCACACATGTTGGAGATTCTTTCTCAGTCTCCATGGGGCCTCATCTTCCTCTGCCAGTGGTTTGAATTGCTGTGTTCTTTCCCTAATCTCTTTTCCCCAAGAAGTTTCTTCCCTCCCTGGCTATGGTCACATTATGCTGATGGTTTCAGAATCTCCACCACCAACTCCATTCTGAGTTTTAGCTCCAGATATTTCAATGGGCTACTCATATCTCTACTTAAAGTTTCTAGAGGAAACTTGAACTAAACATGTCAAACTGAATTAGCAATCTCTCTCTCTCTTTCCTCTTATCATTCAACATTTAATGCATCACCGAGTCCTACCAAACCCAACTTGTTTGTCTCCTAAATCAGTCCTTTGCTTTTCATCGATGATACCACCATCCTTTCTTTCCTGGATTACTGCAAAAGCCTTCTTCCTAACTAGACTGGGGTGTCTACCACAGTACCTGGCAAATAGCAGATGTTTAGTAAGTATTTTTGAATTTGATCAATCACTGTGCACAGTTCATGGAAAGAAATGAGGTTTAGCTTTTCCTTAGAAGGGGCTGAGAATTAGTAGCTGTGACCTATCACTGGGCTGCCCCGCAGTAAGTGTACACATAAGAGAAGATAGGACTTTCTTGGAGAGTATTAGCTCTCTAGTCATTAAACAATGGGCAGAGATGAATTGGGGACATTTTCAGATTTCCCTGTTTTCAGTACCTCCCCACTCTCCCACTCCCCAACTTCCTGCAAATACAGAAACCCCCTGTATTTGGTTCTGGAGAAAATGTGAAAAATAAAAACAAAAACAAAAACAATGACCCAGTTCCCCTTATCCGTGATAATGGAGTGAGATTGAGAAGCAATTCAAGCATTGCAAGTCTTCCCCATTTGAGGCATCAGTGACATTCTCGTGGCAGCCATCTTGAAAAGAGCTCTGATGTCTGGTTTGGAATCTAATCCAGTTTGCACATTCTAGTGTAGACACATCACTAGATGCCATCAAAAGCCCTGATGGATTTACAGTTTTATTATGTGAACGGGGGATCACATTACTTCCCTGCCTCTTGCTTTGAAAATAAATGCTTTGGCTTTGCTTTGACATTTATGTGGCAGCTGGAAACCATTATCCTTTGACAATGCTTTATTCCATTGACAGTATCTTTTAAGTACACAGTATACTAGTCATACTCCTCATTCGTGCACTTCCAGTTTAATCCATGCCCCAGTGCCTCAGCAACACCTGCTTCAAGAATAATGTATTGCAGAACAGGCTTTCCAGGTACTTTAAGTAAAAATCCTGAAGCTTCAGAGATATAGAGGTTTAAAAATTGCCAAAGGAAGCCATAGCAAGTGTTTGCAACTTCTTTATGGTAGATTGAGTATTATTGTATGGCATGTCATGTAGGGCTCTTCTGAATAACACTGTGAATATGAATTTATGCACTAAATATTTTTAATATTGGACTTTGTGAGTAAGCCACTAACCAGAGATTGAGAAATCATTACATACAATAGTAAAAGCAGAAGTCCATTCTCCTCATTTATACGGCAGGTACAACATTGTCCTTTGTCTTTTCTGTGAGTGACATTAGACTGCTGCTCACACATACACAATGCTCCTAGTGATGTGACTTTCTGCTTGTGGGCATCATGAGAATAGCTTAAAAGTAAATCATAAGGAATAACATTGAACATAGTCATCTACTTATTTTCTTCCTCCAGAATGACACCAGAATGATCAGTCCACATTCCCCTCCCCACTAACCACTCCCTAGCTATAATTTTTCTTGTGGTCATTATAATAAAGGCATTCAAAGGCAATTTTATTAATATTAAATGTTGCTCATACAAAAATGAATGCATAGAGTTGCTTTTTGGTTGTATTGTGCTTAATTTTACAATCTACTTTGAGTTAAGAGATGCTTTCTTACAAAGGTAGTTAGAAGGTCAAAACAACAGACAGACTTAAATTTGTCAATGCTAGTAATGATGCTTTGGATATGATCTTTCACTTTATTGAATACATGGTATTTTGATTTTAAAATGATACTTATTAATGTAGAATCTTTAAGAAGAAAAGCAGTCACCCATAATGTCTCCTTGTCTAGAGTCCACAGGAACACTTTGTTGTATATAGTATTTTTCTTTGCCTCTTTTTGTACTATATGTGTGGGGGGCAGGGTTCTTTTAAAATATTGACATCAAACTTGTGCATTTGAAATCTTTATTTATTTTTTAATTTTTTAAAAGATTTCAATAGAACTTTATTGTTTCTTCTGTGATTTCTTTCTTAAAATTTCATTTTATTATTGTTGTATTATATCCATTCCCTTTTTGCTCCCCTCTGTCCCCCTCCCCATCCACCCATTACCCCCCAAAGTCAATCCCACCTATTTTCCATGTCCATGGTTCCTTCATACTAGGTTCTTGTCTAAACTGCTCCTCTTCTTTGCCTCTTCCTCCCCCCTCCCCCTATATCCCTTCCCCCTGACCACTGAAGGCCTATTCACTGTATTCATATATCTGGTTCTATTTTGCTTGTTATTAGTTTTGTTCATTATTGTCCTGTAATGGATGAGATCATATGGTATTTGTCCTTCACTGAGTGGCTTATTTCATTAAGCATAATACTTTCTAGTTCCATCCATGTTGTTGCAAAGGTTAGGCGTTCCTTCTTTCTTTCTGCTGTATAGTATTCGGTTGTGTAAATGTATCAAAGTTTTTTGATTCAATCATCCACTGATGGGCACTTAAGCTGTTTCCAGAACTTGGCTATTATAAATAGTGCTGCTATGAACATAGAGGTACATAGGTTCTTATGAATTGGTGTTTCAGGATTCTTTGGGTATAGTCGAAGTAGTGGAATCATTGGATCAAAAGGCAGTTCCATTTTTAGTTTTTTGAGGAAACTCCATACTGTTTTCCACAGTGGCTGCACCAGCCTGCATTCCCACCAACAGTGCACAAGGGTTCCCTTTTCCCCACATCCTCGCCAACACTTGTTGTTTGTTGATTTCTTGATGATTGCCATTCTGACCGAAATCTTTATTATTTTAGTGTTAGCATCTGCCTCTGAGAAATAGAGCCATTAACACCTTCTACAATGGGACAGCTTGAGTTCTTCATTTCCATAAGGGTTTTCTTATATTCTATGTTATTTTGTAATTTTTTACTTACTCATTATTTTTAATATTTAAAAACAAGTTGATATTTTATAAGCATCACAGCATTCATTTATGTATTTTCCTTTTTGGAAAAAATTGAGGTATATTTTACAAACATAAAATTTACCCTTTCTTGTGTACAGTTTTACAAGTTTGATAAAACATGTAATCTTGTAACCACCACCATGATTAACACAGAGGAGAGTGCATCAGCTCTCAAATTCCACTGAACCCCTTTACAGTTAAATCTTCTTCCCGTTAACCCATCCCTGTCCACCCCTGGTCACCACTGGTCTTTTTCTGAACCTATAGTTTTGCCTTTCTTAAATGTCACATAGAGTCATATTTATATGTGCTCATTTGCTATTTTAAATATTCCCTAGTTGTCCCACATATTTATTATTCACTTTTTATATTTATCATTTGAATTGGACCAATATAAGAAATATACTTTAAGAAGTAGTGAATGTGTTGTGTTGTAAGGAACCCCATGGATAGTCCATACAACCTAATGGGCTTACCAAAGGGAATTATAGAATTTCAGTGTTGGAAGGAGTCTTGAAGTTTTCCTAAGTCAAATAGTCATGAGGTGTATATTCAGTGCAGGGGCCATTGAACAATGTAGCACCTTGTTTCTAATTCTATGCAGGAAAATCATCCTCTCCTTAAAATTACCTTCAGTCCCACTGGCAGCAGGACTGACCAGGTAACTTTCTTGGCCAAGGAGATGGGAGGGGATGTGGACCACTTGTGAGCTACAGCTCAGAATTCCTAGAATAAATACATACAGCAGATCCTCGGCTGACCTGCAACCAACATGTATTATGAAATAAAGAAATAAAGCTTTGTTATATCTTAGTACATGTTTTTGTACTTTTGTTACTTTAGTATAACCTAGTGAAAGCTAAAAGTACTAATATCTGTCCATCAGGTTGTTCAATGTTTCTTTATTGACAATCTGTCATTAACTTCTCCCTGGGACAATCTTCGTTAGAACTTCTCCCTTAGAAGTACTTAGGACTTCTCCCTGGGACACTCTTCATAGGTCTCTTCTGTCCTCTGGGTATCTTTCCAGTGAGGAGACTGATACTCATGACCCTGTACAAAATACATCATGTTCCCTTCTTACCACCCTCATTCCCTCCATCTGCATTAATCTCTGGCCTAGCAGAGGAGTGCCTTTAGGGGCTCTCTGTATTCTAAGTCAAGATAATGACCTAGTACACTATGAAAACTCAGTATCTGTTGAGTAAATGAATAAAATGAGTAAAAATACAAAAACAAACAAACAAACAAACAAAAAAACAATAGCCTATTTCTTGTTAAGCTGGTATTCTTTTTATTATCAGCTTAGATAATTCAAACTATGTACCATGGTGTGTCTGCCCTTTGATTTGTCCTCTGGTTCCAAACCTTTGTCTAAGTTTCTTTGTTCTTTCACACTTCTTATATTACAAGGTGCTTGAAACTCTTGGAATTACAGAGATAAAATTAAGTTAATGCAAACATATACCCATGCAAATGTCATGGCATAACTGCATTGTGCTTAAGTAAATTTGTCTCTAATACACTAGGCCCTATGATAGCCACTTATCACACACAGAAAATGCAGAGGCCCTCCAATGTGACCTCTTCCCACTCCTCACTATTTGTTACCTCAGACTCTAATCTTCACTTCAACAACCAAAGCTTTTCACAGAACTCTGTAGACTTTATGCTCTTCATTCCTTTTTTCTACATTGAGTGTTCCCTTGATTTCTTTTCATTTGACTAACTCTTACTAATTCTTCAAAATTCATTTATCTAATATATCCATCCATGCATCATCCTTTCATCCATTTACTTATTCCTGGGTACCTATTATGAGTTAGGCAATGTTCTAGTGCTGGGACCACGTCACTGAACCAAAGATGCCTATCATGGAACTTATACCCTAGGGGCAGGACCAAACAGGAACAATACATATTATCAACACATTACATGGGAAATGCTCCTTGGGAGCACCAGGGACATGCATCACAGTGCAGCCTCCACTGCTCTACATGGCTACCTCAGAAGGCATGACCCAATGTGTTTAAAAAGAAAGAAGGAAAAAAGACTCAACTGTGTTTGAGATTTTAAGGCTATGTAGAAGGTAATATGTTATGAGAAAAATAAATAAAGGAAAGCAGATAAAGGAAAACAGAAATACTGGGGGAGTACAAAATGCTTTCTGAGGGAAAAGTACTTCAGCCAGAGGGAACAGACTTACCAAAGGTTTTTGGATAGGAGCATATTCAAGGAACACCAAGAAGGCCAGATGACCTTACACTAAGCCTGACTGAATTGAAAGAGAGAGGGTGGAGGTGGGAAAGCAATATAAATTAGGTTGAAGATGAATAGTTTGGAAAAACCTTTGGCACATGAAACTGACTAAATGCAAAAAATTAGAAGCATCTCTAGTTTCTGAGAGAACAAGATTCCCAAAGAAACTACAAGTCTTTAACTGTTGAAAACTTTAATGAAATGATAATCCTCAAGCTTCCATAAGACATACATTGGCTGAGCAAACCTCCAAAGGAAGGTATATTCCTCACCTGTTTCTTCAGATATGGCCAAGCAAGATAATGCACAGGGAAGAATCCCACAGTAATGTAGCCAAGTGCCCAGGAGAAGAGTGACCAAGGGTTGTCCCTAGAGATGCTCAATAGAGGACCCTCTCCCTGTCCCCAGGAGAGGACCTTCAGAATGTCTATTTACTAGGACACAGGAATGGCTATGGATAAGCAAATTGTGCCATATTCTTATGGAGGAACACTAGTTGAAAATTAAAGAAACTACAGATCTACACAACATCATGAATGAATCACAAAGACATTATGCCAAGTAAGAAAAGCCAGCCAGACATGAAAGCATACTGTATGAATCCATTCATATGAAGTTCTAGAACAGACAAAACTAATGGATAGTGACAGAAAGCAGATCAGGGTTGCCTCACTGGAGGGAGGATTTTGACTGCAAAGAGACACAAGGGAACCTTTTGGAGATAATTAAATGTTTCATGTATTGATTCCAGTGGATGGAGGTTGCAGGGGTGTATACAATTATCAAAACTCATCGAGCACTTAAGAGTTATGTATTTTATTGTATGTAATAACACCTCAATTAAAATAACACAAGAACAAACAAAAAGGAAATAACATGTAACTTGCACATAAAACTCCTAAGCTCAAAATGATCCCACATACTTTAATTGTCACAAGCTTTCATTTGGAGTCAGAGCAAAACCAGGGCAGGTTTCCTGTCAGTGCTAGGAGAAGGATAAACCATCTGTGGCCTGAGTTTCAACTTGCTTTGAATGTAATTGCTTTTCAATGTTCAGGTTAAGCAGTACTTGATAATGTACTTTTGGTTATTAATTTAAATGTTATGCTGGAGTTAACTGGAATGTTCAGTTTGATATAAATCTCCTAGGGAACACATTTGTATTCTCCATTTATGTTGCCTGTAGTGAGTAGTGGGTTATCCCACCTGACCTGTACAATGAGAACAAGTCATTAACCTGAATCATTTATTCTAACTGCAGACCCACATCTCCACATCTGCTGTCCCACTAATCCCTTTGCTACTTGTTGTCACATGTTAAGGCTATATTTATCTACATTTTCTGTTCAAATCTTTAAAAAAACAAAAAATCCAATACATTTGCATGAGTTCCATAATAGGGACTTTATTTTGCCATGTGAAATAATCATTCAATTCCCATACTAGAACAAATCCAAATTACATTTTTTGTAGAACTATCTGTATTTTAAAATAAAAAGTAGAATGGAAGACACTGATTTTTTGAAGTTCCTAAATTCTGTGACAGAGCAAACTTAGTCATTTTCTTTAATTATTATTACTCTTATTTCACAGGTGTGGTTTTGCTGACAGTCATCTGAAACCAAATCTTTGTGAACACACAGCAGATAAAGGACACAAGAATGGAGGGACCAAAATAGTGATAGTGGAGGTACATGGAAGGGAAAGGGGCTCTCAAAAATAATATGGGAGACAACATCAACTTCGCCTACTTCATTTCTTGGTCTTTTCTGAGTTTAGAGCATTTTTGGGCTTGAATCCAAGCCAGAACTCCTAAGTACTTCCCTTAAAATATTCAGAACTTAGACCCCACATATCTATAGGCCTACATACATGCTGCTTAGAGTCTTCTCTGCAAGTTTGGAAGTTCATACTGAACCAGTAATTCTGAACCCTTAAAATAACCAAGTAATAAAGCCCTAAGAATACTAAATTGTAATAAAGATAGAACAAGCCCAGTTTTTTAGATTCTGACTTTGGTGTCCAGTTTAACCAAACTGGATTCATTCATGACCTATGAGCCCCACAAGTTTATGTTTATTTATAATATCCAATATTCCCATAAGCATAAATGTTCCATTTCTTCATTAAGATTTCATCATCCATCTACATTAAAAAGCCTGTCCCTCTACTTTGTTGCTTTTTCTTTCACCTTGTTTATTCCTGCCGTATTTGCTTAATCTTGAGATCCTGGCTTCCCAGGCACTCTTAAATTTGAAACAAGCAAAGTTTATGCATTAATGTGTTCTGGGCATGCATGATTTATGAATGGCAGTTTTCTCAGTACAATTTAATGGTAGAAGAGAGACTTTGTTTTAAACATTAAAGTAAAAGTCAAGAAGTGGCAATAGTGGATGGAATATTAGAAAATAATAGTATGTAAAGAAGCTTGGGTCAAGAGTTAATCAGTTTTTACTTGGTCTATTTCTTAATAATGCTGACTGATGCTCTGACTAATTTAATAGGTTATAAGGACCCCTGACAACTAAAAGTGTACTTTATATGGTTGTTCTGAAAACATACCCAACCAAACAAACTCTTGCTCTACAGAAGGAAGTTTCATCACTAATATTTATATCAATAGAGGAAACAAACATTTTTGCTTAGCCCAAAGTAAATTTGTTTACTCGTTATTATGTATCTTAATTATATTCCAGTCATTTTCTATCATTAAATATTTCCTATCAAGGAGTCTTATAAATTGGTTTATCAATCAATGTTACCAAAGCTCTTAAAGAAAAGTCAAAACCTTCATAATGCCAAAGAAAGTACTCTTTCTGAGTAGAGTTAAACTCTTGCTATATACTCATGTAACAGAAAGGCTCAATAGTTGATGTTTTTCTCATAATAAACTATAATCTCAAATAATATAATTTTGTTTAATAAGTAAATCTAAAGTATACTTAGTAAACAAAATGATAATTAAACTAATTATGCCAAATAATTCCTTGTTGAGATGTTTTGATCACTTCACATGCAAACCAGTTATGTCTAACTGGTTGAAAATGGTTAAATTGAAGAACTCATGAAATTGTAACTCAGATCCTCAAGTAACAATATAATAATTTTAAATGTAAGTTTTTGATGATGATTGCTCATAAAATGCTTCCAAAGGACCTGAAATTAATTTTAGAAAATGAGGACTGATAAAGTTCAGGGCTTGAGCAAGGTAAGGATTCACAAGACAATTTGAAATTTTGCTTCCTGTGTAAGCTTCTATACTCTTTACAATGGAAGTAGCTCTGCACCACATTCAACATTTAGGGTACTTGTCCACCACAGAAAACATTGGCTTTTGGACAGAGCCCTACATGACACACAGACACAAAGGCTTACCTTGTAGATTTTGCAATGGTAGAGTCATAATGCCTCCGGCTGTAGCTGCTGCTACCAGCCCTTGGATGTTGGTAAGATTCGCAGTTGGTAGTGTGAGGACCAGTCCTTGTTGCCCTCCAAGCTGCCCGGCCATGTTGAAGGGGATGAGGATAGGCTGGTTGAGGGCTGGTGTGCCTCCTGGCATCACGCCAGTGACAGCTGAGGCTAACTGCTGTGCTGTCAGAAGTGGCTACAAGGAAACAGATAATCCCAGCTCACTTTCCAGTCTAATCAAGAACATTTGTTCTTCTGCTTATTTAGGATCAGTAAAGTTCCTATACAAGTATTAAAAAAATTATGCTCTAGTCCAGAAAAAGAAAAAGATTGACTGGTAGAAAAAAATGAAAATAGCATTTCACTTACATTTTTGGAAAATTCTATTTTGTTCTAACATCCTCTAAGGAGTTCAAATACCTTTAAAAGTAATATCTTAGGCTTATATATTATTCTCCCAATGAAGTTTTATTTGAGTTTATCATTATAATTTTGAAACTCTATTCTATGTTGTTCCAGAAAAAATTCATTGGGATCCATGGATTTTATTTGTTTAAAAAATAACAATAAAATTCTGTTTTTATCTATTAAATTAGCAAAAGTAATGTGAAAGATTTACTCAGTGGTGGTAAGTCTCTAATGACACCATTATATGGACTTAAGGCATGCACCCTGTCATAAGCATTTTGGAAAACAATTTGGAGATCTATATAAAGAGCTCCAAAAATATTCATCCCATTTTGACTCACAATATACTCCTAGGATATAGGCTGAAGGTATAATTCAAACAGAAAAAAGATAAATGCATAAACATACATATTACATATTAGAATACATAAATGCTGAAAAATAGCTTGTTACAGTACTAAGCTTGATAAGATATTAACTAGTCTCTAAAATGAATCATTATAACATAATTTTTAGAAAGATAGAAAAATGTTATAAGAATGCATGAAATAAAATGCAAAATGATTAAGCAAATAATAATGAAACCATTGTTTAAAAAGATTTTCTTGTATATGTATAATGAAAAGATCTAAAAAGAAGTGGCTAGAAAAAAAAAACATTTAATGCAGATAATTTTTAAATGTTTCAAATATTTCCTTTGTTATCACTCTAACATTCTTTGTCCAGTTAAAACAACATTAAAATACATGTTTAAGCCCACTATTTAGGTAGTCTCATACATAAGTACTTTGAGCATCAAATTATTTGAGCTGAGTAGGGCTCTTCACCAGGATGGCATAGGAAGGTTTCCAGCCCTGGCCAGGCCAGATGATTCAAAGCACCTTGTGGGAGCTTTGTGAGAAATAATCCCATGTCCTTTTTTTTTTTTTTTTTTTTTAGACAAACCAATACACAACTTATGCCAAAGTTTCAACTTTTTTGTTTGAATGCAATATGATTCTATAAAGTAAAAGGTAATTCAATATTGGGATAGTATGAAGCCCAGTGTTTAACAGCCAGGCACTATTCCGGTGTTGATATATTTGCATTAACTGTTATCCTATCACTGAGATACAGAGAGATTAGTAACTTGCCCCAAATTCTATGCCTAGTGGGGGTTGGGGACTCAAGTCCAGACAGACTGCTCCAAAGCCCACACTACACCCCTTTCTAATAACCCCTTCTTAATTCATGTAAAAGATTTTGAAAAATGGGGCTATTTTATCTGCATAATGGGATGGAGGAGGGTTGAGCCCACTCTGGCATTTCCTATAGTTTTCCCTCAAGACTCCTTTTAGGGAGCCCTCTGAAGAAGCCCTGGATCTCCATGCAGCCTAGTTTAATAGAACCACTGCTCTAGGCTCTGTGGGCCTGGCTCCTAATATATTTGCTAGACTTCATTAAATTCACCCAGATTAACTGTGCCTTTAAAAATAAAAGTTCTCTAAGGCACAAAACTAAGCATGATTTTTTTTAGAAATAAGTATAAAATTATGTAAAATTGTAAACTGGTTCTTAAATTGCTCGTACTATATCACTGAAAATAGTCATTCAAAATAGCAGAGAAGGCAAATAAGGAATCCTCAGATGATATGCAGGCTGCAGATTTGGGGGTTTTAGCCTGCAGCATTTTAATTTTTATTTACTTATTTATTTTTAAAGATTTTATTTATTACTTTCAGAGAGAGGGGAAGGGAGAGAGGTAGAGAGGGAGGGAAACATCAATGTATGATTGCCTTTCACCTGCCTCCAGCTACAGACCTGGCTGGAGACCTGGCTGGAGGCCTGGCTTATAACCTGGTTATGTGCCCTGGCTGGGGCAGTGAACCAGCGAACTTTGGGTTCATAGGTCAGTGCCTAATCCACTGTACCATCAGCCAGGGCTAGCCTGCAGCACTTTTGAAAATTAAATTTGCAGGCTAAAAACCAGGCATGTTCTCTCTAGTTTGTCGTGGTGTCCACCACTTTGGGGTCTGCTGTGCAGTGTATATAACCTAGAAGGCTTAGAGTTTGGTACTACTGGTATGTACACACACATACACACACACACACACACACACACACACACACACACATACACACAGAGTGATATAAGCATGAAAACAGAAAGGGGACAGCCAGAAAAAGCTGGTTTCTGAGATTCCCAGTAAACTTTGGGCTTCCATAAAAGAGTAGACATCTCCCCACGCTTTTTATCCTCGAGCCCTTGTCATCCAAGATGGACATAGGAGGACTTGCTGGCACTGGAACAAGAAAGGCCAACCCAAGCTCTAAATGTGGGTTTTCTAATCTTGAACTGGTGAGTCTTCAAAATACTGAAAGTGATAAAGTTCCAGGAACAAAAATGATAGCAAAAGAGAAAAAAAGGCTCAAATATCAGCTTTATTTTCCATAAAACTAGGGTGAACTCCATAAGCTTCACACTAAATGACTGAGGTAAAAAGAAAAATAAAAGCCCAGCCTTTTGTGATTGTGTTCTACATCTCCATATAACCATACTAGGTTGCAAAAAACAAATATTAGACTTTAAAAAATAATGAATGTGTTTTTTTATTAATGCAGGAGCCGTATATGATGTACAATATTGTCAAACCCAATAAGCTGAACTTGCATTAAAATTGCATTAACTTTTTTATATTAAATCATATCTTGTATTTCTAAAATGGTTATAGTAAGGTTAAAATAACTTAATTTTCTTCACACTCCAGTCATTAGTTTTATTTTCCAGAAAATTGCACAGTAACCAACAGCATAGTTGTAGAAGGCCTTAAGAAGAAAAAAAGTAGGATTGCAAATTATTAAAACTAACATTTTCTGTAAAAAAAAGAAAATGAAAAATTCTGCAAATACATTTTTTCTTGATGGTATTTAATTAATAATGTAGTCAGACAGCTTCCTATACCAATATTTATCACCATCTTTTCTCTGTTAGAGTTAGTTGGATTGAACTCATTATTATTTGTTTGGTTTTTTATATAGTTAAATCATCCTATATGCAGCCTAATGGAAAGCGGTTAAGACATACTGACCTGTGGCCCAACCGGGAATGGGGCATGGGTCTGACTGGCCTGGTGTTGGTCAGGAACACTTGGGTCTGATAGTGCCAGGTTTCCTTTGGCCCCTGGAATTCAAAAGATAAGTATTCGTTTAGTTTACAACTCAGCCTGTACATCATATAACATTAAGGCACAGATGATATGCCAGAGTGATTCATCAAGGCTCCAGTGTTCAAACCACTCATCAACTGTATAAATTTTGTTAATGAACATTCAGGAAGGCCAAAGTCATTCCAGGAAGTAACAGGCTATGACAGCAGGGAAAATGATACTATCATCAGTGGTGCTAATAGACTTACATTATACATCAGTTTCCATGGAGTACGCCAATGCTTTGCTTGTGTGGGAACTGCATCCTTTATGTATAGGTGGGCAATAGCTAATCTGATTCCCCAAAACCAGAAAAACTGTGACCTCAGACATGATCAAGTACAACTATATTATCCCTTAATATGACATCATACACTTAAATCCTTCTCCGGACATGCTTCAGACAATACATCTAACAAATGTATTTTCTTAACAAAGCCTTTTACAATGTCATTTTGGGGATGACCTAAAAAGAATATGGATCTCTTTAAACAAACTTCCTGGGTGCTAATTTAAACAACAGGAACCATGCATTACCTCTAGGGAGCCCCACTGTGCTAAGCATTGAATACAACTTACTTCCTTTGCTGAAATCCTGTTGGACACCAAAGCATAAAAAATGATTTGCCACCAAAATAGCAGAGCTTTCAAGCCTTCTTAAACATCATAGCTTCTCTTTGTAGGCTTATGTGCTTTGTTTCAGGACAAACCATAGCAGGTAAGATAGTGGTGATAACAATAAATACATGAATAAATAAACAAATAGAGCTAACATCAATTTTTGAAGGTTTATAGTTGGCAGCTTTTATTTATTTATTTTTTTTTTGGTGGTTGAAATCCAATTCTAAGCCATCCTTAACAAGACCATTTTTCCAATATATGTCCTATGAATAGCATGTGAAAGACAACTCTGTTTACTGATGTGCAATGGACGACCAAGAAAAAAAGATATAGTTCTGTCACACTTATAAATTTTAAAGAAGTTATTATTGGCTCATTTAAAACAAATTCTTTTATATATTCTCTAAAGGGACAGACTTATAAATAATGGAAATGTAGAAAAAATACTTCAGCACATTAAGCTACAAATAAAATTGACTGATACATATTATTCAATTGACTTTATCTCTACTGCGATGTGTCAATCATAATGACATTTTATAATGGGATTAAGCAATAAATGTGCAAAGCCATTATGCAGAAATCTGAAAATCTGATATATATATATATATATATATGCAGAAAGTCAGGAATAGACATTGCTTGGGGAATACTTACAAGCATTCTATTGAAATTTCTAAATTGATTTGGAACAAACTAATAAAAACACAAGCTTGCTGACATTTTATAAAGTAAATTCTGTCAAAATATCTTTGGCATTTTAATGATTGCTGTCATTTAATAACAAGGGTAAGATGACCTATCATAAGATGCCAACAATTTCCCCATAATGTGCAGAAGACCTTTCTTCTAATTTTTTTATATGTGATTTACTTACTGTGCTCGTACAGCAGGGCATTTTAAACTGGGAGCTGTTTTATGCATTGTAAGTCTCACCACTTCTCTTCTTATATACCCGTCTTATTTTAACTTAAAATTGTCAGCAGAGTTTTATGTACTTTATTTGAACTAGCCAGGTCCAAGTGATGCTTTTGGTCAAATGTTCAGATTAGGTAAATTTTCAAAATTTACCCACTTTGGTTTTTCTGAAGATGTTTTTAAAATTTTAATTGCTTCCCCATACTAGCCAGGTATGGATATTTACACCAGACTGTGAAAAGAGAGTTTTACAATGCACATAAAAAGAGAAAAAACTCTTTTCTACAATTAAAACATATAGACTTAATTTAAATAAATTCTTTACTATTCCAGACCCTTCAGTTTTATATTTCTTTCATGAGTACCACTCCCATTTTTTACTCTGTCCCTAATGACATTCCATTGTTGGTTTTAGGATTTGTCCCATATAAGCACTATGTCACCAAGAGTGTATGTCTATTAGCCATAACTTTACACAGATTACATTTGCTTATATTTTATTCTCTGTTGCTGGAGGCCCTTACCAGCATACAGCAGCTTGTTTTAAGGCTTGTTATTTTCAAAAACTATGTTCAGTGCAGTACAGGGCAATTGCACACAATTTTATGTGTAAAATGAAATCTTTCACAGGCTCTAGAGGAGATTATGTATGCTTTCCTGCCTGGTTCAAAAAGAAATGTTTCTTCTTAATGCACATCTCCATTTTTTCCAAACGCATGTATCATGCTTAACTTTGCAGGACCGTAAACTAATCTGTCTGGTTGTAAGACAGCTCCCAAATCAGGGGTCTTCTCAGAGACAGTGAAAGAATCCAGCAGTCAGAATGAACAAATGAGGCAGCTAAGGGTTTCAAAGAGATTTGAAGCAGTGCTTAGCTATTTCCATGGGCATAGACATGAAAATACAAATTCAAGATGGGTTGGGCAGCTTTCTCCTGACTACCAAATAGGAAACGTGTTATCTTTGGACACCAAGTATATCCAGAAAGTTCTTTGTGGTCTGCTCTGAATTTACTAGTCTATGTTTTTCAGATAGCAATAGTGAACTCCAGTAAGCCAAGGACTGCATTTGCTTGTTCGCCACTGATGCCCAGGCCTAGTTGTAGGCATTTCATTCATATTGATTGAAAATTCACTCAATAAGAACTTGGTATAAGGCCTTCATGAGAAGTATTGACATTTACCTACTTACTACCATTTAGCATAAACCTTGGAAATATCTTTAGATTATTAGTTTGCAGGCAAATTCTACCTTAATTCCAATTCAGATATTAAAAGCAGTTTGGTTTACAGTTTAAAGGCAAGGACTCTTAAATTTTAAACTCTGCCTGGGTTTAAATTTAGCCCTGCCACTTGGCTAGGTATGTGAACTTGGGCTTGTTTTCCCTCTTCTTTATGTATCAACCTCCTCCTATAAAAGCCTGGGAAAATAACAGTACCTCCCTCATAAGGTTGCTATTATGAAGATTGAATAAGAAAATATGTAAATTTTTAGAACAAGGCATACTTGTCATGTATGTGCTATTTTTCTTAACTATTCTTATTTAATAAGATTTTCTTTGCGGAGGAGGGAAGATGGCCACAGAGTAGAGAGCAGTGCTGATGGTGTTCTCGAGTACCAAAGCAACTAGAGGACAGGATAAGGAGCGTGAGACATCTTCAGGACCCTGGGGATTGGAACGGGCAGCATCTGGACACAGGGGAGCAGAGCCCAGAGGCAGAGGAGGCCAGCAGGACAGTAGGTGAGGCGTTCCCGACCAACCGGCCGGTGGGCCAAGGTCGGCTCTGGGCAGGGGCAGCTCTGCCCAGAGGGGCGCGTTTGACTGGGGCCAGTTTCAGGCTCCCTGGCGACTGGAAGTCTCAGCAGTGAAGTGCGGGCAACGAGGGCAAACGCCGTAGAGAACGCGGAATTGAACTCTTGCAGGGGAGGGACCGTGTGAGAGACTCACCCCGGCAGCGGGGAGAGGAGGTTTCGCGGCACGCGGGGCTAGAGGCGGAGGAGAAGAGTCCTGCGGGAAGCCGGAGCGGGAAGTGCACCGGCCGGGGCGGCGAGAGGGCCGAAAAACGGAGCTGCTGGGCCGCTGGGGAAACAGCAGCTAGAGGCCCCTGCGAGGGGGGAGGCCCAGCCCGGCGCAACCACACAGGCCCCCAGGCTCCGCGGGAAAATCCAAACCGCGAGCCGGAGAGCTACCAAGCCGAGAACTTGTGGCGGGCGACCCGCCATTGCCGGAGACAAAAGCCGCACCGCCCACGCCTGGGAGGGGCTCATCACAGAGGCCTGGTAAAGGACTCTGCGGAGAGCTGATTGGCTTGGAGGAGTGGTGCCCACCCCGGAAGGGCGGGACAGTGTACGCAGACCCCCGGACAGTGTTGACTAACAGGCCCGGCCTCCTCCCGGAACTGCAAGGGTGGGGCCAGTCATCACAGGAACCAGCAAAATTGCGGGCTGCCCTGCAGAAGTGCTGGGGGCTGTCCTGAGCAGGAAACTCCGCCAGGAGTGGGAGGGGGCTGCCTGCCGGCTCCAGAACATCTGCAGCCCTAAAACCCAGCCAGGCTGTGGAAGGCCCAGCCTACCTGGGGGCAGACACTCAGAATCAGCCCTACTGTAACAATCAGAGGCCCTGCCACGCGCCAAGACCAGCTAGAATATAGACTATAGACTGTAAAGTCCTGACCAAGAAAAAGAGGCAGCATCAGGAAAGGGATTGCTGCCAATCTCAAACACCTGAATTATACCGAGAGCAATATGAACTATTAAGCCTCAACATATCCTTTGCAAAAGTTACTCCTCACATATTCTTAATCCCCCCCATACCTCAATCCACCTAAATATCCAAGACCCTCCCCTACTCTCGAATTAAAGTCTATTCACTCTGTGGCTATAACGCATTCCCAGTCCTCAATCTAAGTATTCCTCCCTCCCCCAGCCTTTCTAAACCCTTTCTTTATTCTTTTCTTCCTTCCTCCTTCTTTTTAATTTTTTTTTTAATTTTTCTTTTCCTTTTCTTCCTGGTAAAGCCCACAGGTTCTGGCTCCACCTGGACCAATCAGAAATTATAAAGGGGGAACACACAGCTAAAAACTTTCTTTATTAATATTGATTTCTCTTTGTCTTGTAACCCTCTCCCCCCATCCTTTTTTTTTTTTTTTTTTTTCTTTTT
>PVIW01012934.1:0-29625 GCA_004026585.1 Noctilio leporinus | reverse complement strand
TGTTGTAGTTCTCAGTAAGTTCCTTGTAACTTCCCTGGAGTTCTTTGTAATTTCCCTGGAGTTCTTTGTAATTTCCCTGGAGTTCTTTGTAGTTCTCCTGGAGTTGTTTACAGTTTTCTTTGATGTGGCTGAGCTCACTGAGCTTCTCTATCATCATTCTTTTGAATTCCTTATCTGATATTCCAGGTGCCTCTGTTTCGTTTTATATTCTTTCTGGGTATTCTTCCTTTCCTTTTGGTGATGGATTGATTCTTGTTTCCCCCATTTTGGGTGTCTGTTCTTGCTTGCTCTTTATTTATTTATTTATTTTTGTTCTTTCCTTGGGTTAACCTGCTTTGCTTCCTTGCCTTAGTTGAGTCTCCTTCTGTGATATGAGATTTGTGGAGTTCAGTGTTGCCGTCTCCCAGATTTTCTCCACTTGCTGTTCTTGGTGTGTCCTTTATTTGGGCTGTTTGGTTGTATTCTGGGCCTGTGGGCTTTTAGCAGAAACAAAAACAAAAACAAAAATACATAACAAATAAAAAAAAAAAAAACCCAAACCAAACCAACCCAAACCACACATAAGAAAAAATGCAAAAGGAAAAAAGAAATAAAATCGATAATAATAATAAGAAGAAAGGGTTTAGATGGCTGTTCATTCTTAATAATCCCTGACTGGTCCAGATGGAGCGTGGACCTGAGGGCTTTTAGCAGAGGAAAAAAAATAAAAAGAAAAAGAAAGAAAAAAAGGGAGAAAGTCACAGGAGAAAGAGAAATCAATATTAATATAGAAAAGGTTTAGGTGTCTGTTCACCCTTTATGGTCTCTGTTTGGTCCAGGTGGAGCCAGGACCATTGGGTTTTATCAGGGAGAAAAGAAAGGAGAAAGAAAGAAAGAAAGAAAGAAAGAAAAAAGGAGCGGGGGAGAAAGTCAAAAGACAAAGAGAAATCAATATTAATAAAGAAAGGTTTTAGCTGTGTGTTCCCCCTTTATGAATCTGATTGGTACAGGTGGAGCCAGAACCTGTGGGTTTTACCAGGAAGAAAAGGAAAAGAAAAATTTAAAAAAAAAAAAAAAAAAAAAGGAAGGAAGGAAAGAATAAAGGAAGGGTTTAGAAAGGCTGGGGAAGGGAGGAATACTTAGATTGAGGACTGGGAATGCGTTATAGCCACAGAGTGAGTAGACTTTAATTCGAGAGTAGGAGGAGGGTCTTGAGTATTTAGGTGGATTGAGGTATGGTGGGGATTAAGAATATGTAAGAAGTATCTTTTGCAAATGATATGTTGGGGATTAATAGTTCATATTGCTCTCAGTATAACTCAGGTGCTTGAGATTGTCAGCAATCCCTTTCCTGAGGCTGCCTCTTTTTCTTGGTCAGGACTTTACAGTCTATAGTCTATATTCTAGCCAGTCTTGGTGCGTGGCAGAGCCTCTGATTGTCACAGTAGGGCTGATTCTGAGTGTCCGCCCCCAGGTAGGCTGGGCCTTCAGCAGCCTGGCTGGGTTTTAGGGCTGCCAGTGTTCTGGAGCCTGCAGGGTGCTCCCTCCCACTCCTGGAGGAGGTTCCTGCCCGAGACTAGCACCCAGCACTTCTTCAGGGCAGCCCGCAACTTTGCTGGTCCCTGTGATGACTGGTCCCGCCCCCGCAGTTCCTGGAGGAGGCTGCCACTGTCTGTCAACACTGTCTGGGTTCCACCTACACTGTCCCGCCCTTCCGGGGCAGGCATCACTCCTCCAAGCCAACCAACTCTCCGTGGAGGCCTTTACGTGGCCTCAATGATGAGCCCCTCCCAGGCGTGGGCGGTGCGGCCTTTGTCTCCAGCAATGGTGGATCAGTTGTACCCGCTACTAGTTCCCGGCCCGCCGGTTCTGTGGCTTGCAGTTTGAAGTTTCCAGGGAGCCTGGGGGCCTGTGTGGTTGCGCAGGGCTGGGCCTCCCCCCTGGCAGGGGCTTCTAGCTGCTGTTTCCCCAGTGGCCCAGCAGCACTGTTTTTGGCCCCCTGGCCACCCCGGCCGGAGCACTTCCCGCTTCCCTGCTCCGGCTTCCCGCAGGACTCTTCTCCTCCTCCTCTAGCCCCACACTGAGCCTGTTGCTGGAGTGAGTCTCTCACACAGTCCCTCCCCTGCAAGAGTTCAATTCTGCTTTCCCTACGGTGTTTGCCCTCGCTGCCCGCACTTCACTGTTGAGACTTCCAGTCGCCAGGGAGCCCGGAGCTGGCTTCGGTCAAACGCACCCCTCTGGGCAGAGCCGCCCCTGCCCAGAGGCGACCGCGGCCCGCTGGCTGGTTGTTCGGGAACGCCTCACCTACTGTTCTGCTGGCCTCCTCTGCCTCTGGGCTGTGCTCCCCTGTGTCCAGATGCTGCCCGTTCCAATTCCTAGGGTCCTGAAGATGTCTCACGCCCCCTATCTTGTCCTCTAGCTGCTTTGGTACTCGAGATTACCATCAGCACTGCTCTCTACTCTGTCACTATCTTCCTGATCCCCAATATTTACTCTTTTTATTATTATTCTCACGCAAGTGTATGACAGTGTTCCAGGGGCTACACAGCATATTTTGTGGATGCTTTCCTTTTTCTGTGCAAGACATTTTAGTTTGAGGTAGTCCTATTTATTTATTTTGTTTCCCTTGCCTAAGGAAGTATACGCAAAAAAAAAAAAAAAAAAAAAAATCCTAAAAGCAATGTCAAAGCATGAACATTTTAATTATGTCAATTCTTCCTTCCTTCCTTCCTCACTTTCTTCTTTCTCTTTCTTTCACGTTCTTCTTCTTCCTTCCTTCCTGTCATTTTATTCTTTCTCTTTCACTTTCTCCTTCCTTCTTTTTCTTCCTTCCTTTCTTACATTGAGGTATGTTTCCTCTATTCCCACTTTGCTGAGAATTTTTATCATAAATGGATGGTGAATTTTGTTGGATGCTTTTTCTACCTCTAATGATACGACCATAAGATTTTTAATTTTCATTTTTAACGTGGTGTATCATGTTAATTGATTTGTGACCATTGAACCAAACTTGAATGCCAGGAACACTCTCATTTGATTATGCTGTGAGTTTTTTAAAATTTATTTTTCATTTTTATTTCTAATTAAAAAATTAGATTGTATTGGAACAATTGTTCCAATGTTCCGCCTTTGCCCTCCTCCACCCGGCATCACCACTCCCTCAGGCAATCCCCACACCATTGTTCATGTCCATGGGTCATGCATATAAATTCTTTGGTTACTTCATATCCTATACTGTACTTTCCATCCCTATGGCTATTCTATAACAACCTATTTGTACTTTAAAAAAAAAAAGATTTAAAAATTTATTATCTTCAGAGAGAGGGGAAGGGAGAGAGGCAGAGAGGGAGAGAGACATCAATGTATGGTTGCCTTTCACCTGCCTCCAGCTACACATCTAGCTGGAGACCTGGCTTACAACCTGTATTTGTACTCCTTAATACCCTCACTTGTTTACCCATTCTTCCACAACTTCTTCCCACCTGGCAACCATTAAAACACCCGTATCCATGATTCTGTCTCTATTCTTCTTGTTTTCTTAGTTTGTTTTTTAGATTTAATAGTTGATAGATATGTATTTATTGCAGTTTTATTGGTCATTGTTTTGATCTTTTTCTTAAATAAGGCCTCTTAACATTTCATATAATAATAATTTGGTGATGATGAACTCCTTTAGTTTTCCTTTTCTGGAAATACTTTATCTGCCCTTTGATTCTAAATAATATCTTTGCTGGATAGAACAATTTGGGCTGTAGGTCCTGCTTTTCATGACTTTGAATATTTCTCGCTAATCTGTTCTAGCCTGCAAAGTTAGGACATGCTACCAAGACAGGGAGTCATAGCAACACTACCTAATACATAGGAACAAGCACAGGAAGGCTGCCAAAATGAGGAGGACAAAGAAACAATGCCCAAAGGAAAGATGAGATCAAAACTTCAGAAAAGAGCTAAACAAAATGAAGATAAACAATCTATCAGATGCATAGTTCAAAATATTGGTTATAAAATGATGCTCAAGGAACTTAGTGGGGACCTCAACAGCATAAAAAGACCCAGTCAGAAATGAAGGATACACCAATTGAAATAAGGAACAATTTATAGGGAAACAACAGTAGAATGGATGAAGCTGAGAATCAAATCAATGATTTGGAACATAAGGGAGAGAAAAACAAGATGGAAAAGGAATCTTAAAGATGAGGATGATGTAAGCAGCTTCTGGAACAACTTTAAGTGTTCCAACATTCGCATCATGGGGTTGCCAGAAGGAGAGAAAGAGCAGAACTTGGAACTCTGAAAAAAACAATGAATGAAAACTTCCATAATTTGGTGATGGAAAAAGGCATGCAAGTTTGGGAAGTACTGAGTCCCAAACAAGTTGGATGCAAAGAAGCCAACTCCAAAACACATCATAATTAAAATGTCAAAGGTAAACTAACAACAAGCAAAACAGAACCAAGTATATGAATACAAGGAATAGGCCTTCAGTGGTCAGAGGGAACGGGGTTGGGGGGAGGGGGGAGGCAGAGGCAAAGAAGGGGAGCAGCTTAGACAAGAACCTAGTATAAAGGAACCATGGACATGGACAACAGGTGAGATTGACTTTGGGGGGAATGGGTGGGTGGGGAGGGGGACAGAGGGGAGCAAAAAGGGGATGGATGTAACACAACAACAATAAAATTTAAAAAATAAATAAATAAAAAATAAAAACAGCAAGAGAAAAGCCGTTAGTTACCTACAGGGGAGTTCCCATATTAAATGATAACTGCAATTAAAAATAAAATAAAAATTAAATAAAACCTTTATCTGGTAATTTTAATGTCTGTGTGAGCTCTAATGTCTTGTTTCTTAACATGCCTTGTGATTTTTTTTTTTTTTTCAAAACTGGGTACTTTAAATACAATGTGGCAATTCTGTAAATAAAATTTTCTTCCTACCTAGACTTCGTTGTTGCTCCTGTTTGTTTAGTGGATTTTTGTGCTAATTCTGTAAAATACGTATTATTTATCTTATGTACCCACTGACATCTCTGTTCAGTGATCACATCATGACTGGACAGCAATTTTCATGAATGTCTACAAAGCAGTAAGTCTTCCAGTTTTTGCCAAGGGTTTTTTTTGGTATGTGTTTGGGCATGCCTTTAATTCTCAGTAGGGCAGATTACATCTCTGTGTGAGCCATCCATAGTAGTTTGCTGCTTGCACAGAGCCTCAAGAGCAGCCCATAAGATCAGTGTCAATTTAAAACACTTTTCCTGTTATTTATATAAATGTACCAGTACTTATTGAGGTATATCTTAATTTTGAGACTAAGAAAACATGGTTGGTTTTATGGATGGGATTTTTCTAAACACTGTTCTCCCAAACATCTTACCCATCCTTACTCATCCAAATATCTTACCCGCCTTACGCATCCTTTGATAATGTTGGGTGGTGTGTGCGGGTATGTGTGAGGTCTGTCCAAAAAGTATCAAGCCAATGTCAACATAATTAAGAGAGTTTGCATAGCCAAAATTTTGGGACAGACCTTGTATGTATAAGAGATGAGGAGAGGGATGAACTCTGGAAGGAACTAACCAGAATTTTAGCATACATTTTACCTGACTTTAAGGTTAGGATTGTTTTTGTCTTCTACTTTGTAGTTTCCTGCTATGTTTTGGTTTACTTGGAACATTTAGTACATGTGCTATTAGGTGAGAAAACAATTTTAAATCAGTTTCTTCTAAGAAGATTCAGACATTGAAAAACATGTAGAAACTTTACATTTTTGTTTGAAGGAATCAATCATTTTATTCTGTGAGCAGGTTTGGTGTGGGTGGAGATGCAGAATGAGATATGAGAGTTAACTGAGGAGCAATCAGAAGTCCAATAAAAAGAGCATGGTATTCATAGAAAAACCCTAAATTTTACCTATGGTCCATCTTATTTATAAAAATATAAAACTTTATCCTTCATAAGACTCAAATTCAGCAAAAGCTGGTAGCCACACAGTCAAATGCATACTTAGAAACCTCTAGCAGTCATTTGTATGAGGGTGATTTTGAAAGTTCACTGCAAAGCCCTTTCTATCATAGTATTTTCAGTATTTTAGTATTTTTACTAAAAAAATGATTTTATTCATTCTTTTCAGAGAGAAGAGCAGGGAGAGAGGAAGAAAGGGAGAGAAGCATCAATGTATGGTTGCCTTTCACCTGCTGCCTCCAGCTAAGGACCTGGCTGGAGACCTGGCTTGCAATCTGGTTATGTGCCCTGGCTGGGGAATCGAACCAGCGACCTTTGGGTTCACAGGCTGGTCCACTGAGCCACACCAGCCAGGGCTAATATTACTTTTAAGACAGAGTTTTCTCTGTAGTTAAACATGGATTTGACTTTTCTTTAGTTTTCTTTTAAAAACATTTCTGTGTTCAAAATTGTCATCCATTCTGGTGTATTTTGAAGTAATTCTTTTTAGACAGTGGTTTTCAAAATGTGAGCTTTGGACCACCATCACCTACATCACCTTGAACTTGTTTGAAATTCATGTTTTTGGGTCCCACCCAAGATGTAATGAATTATAACTTCCACAGTGAGACCCAGAAATATGTGTTTTCACAAGCCCTCTAGGCAGTTCTGATGCAAGTCCGAGGCTAACAACTACTGGCCTAGAAGTGAAAAGTAACAGTGTTGATGAGAGATAAACAATGTGCTAGCTATTCTGAATTTGTGAGCTATACATACATACACACATATGTGTATTTATGTACATATACAAGGAATGTCCAGAAGATATCCAGCCATGTAATATGTAAAATAGAGGCATTTATTGAAGAATATACAAGAAGCATTGTACATAGGACAATGACATCTCAGTCCCCTGAAAATAGGCACCTTGTGACCTCATACAATTCTCCAATCCCTAGCAGCTGCCTTGTCATATTTTCCTGAATCTCATCAATATCTGAAATCTCTTCCATTTCTAAGGTAATTTTAGTTTTGGGAACAGCCAGAAGTTGCAGGGTGCCAAACCTGGGCTGTATGGGAGCTGAGTCACTTGGGTAATTTGATGTTTCACAAAACAAAAACAAAATCAGCATGAGACATGATACTTGAGTGGGTGAGTTGTGATGAAGCTGCTAATCACCAGTTTCCTGTAGCTGTGGCCTTCTGAGTCATCCAAAAAATTTTCCATGGAGGGTTGTTCAAGCTTAATGGGAAATTGATGCAGATTCATTGCTCTACTTGCTCAGTCATTTTGAATGCAATGGCCACACAGTACACATGCTCACTCAATAGCATTTATCACTCCCACTGATTAGTACAGTGAAGTCATCATTGCTCACAACTGCACATTCCAGTCTACTCTTCTTGGTTTTCAGGTTACATCGATGTTGCACAAACCATTTTCATTATACAAGGTGCGTGCAATAAATTGGCAATAACGTTGCATCTTATTTCATGTGCTTCTTATTAATTTTGAAAAACTATGGTTCAAGGTTATGACTTAACATCATTGTTTCAGGTATAAAGTATTAAATTCCAAGAGCAACCATCATGTTGAAGGAATACAATGTTAGAGCATCCATAATTTCTGGACTCTGCATGCAGAGCAAACTGCTAAGGAAATTGTGGACTTCAATAATATCCCTTTACATACAGTTGACAACATGAAGAAGGTGTATGATGCTGATCCTGGTGTCACCACACCAAGGAAAATACATAAGGTACACAAGGATTGCATAAGTCCAGATATTATACACAGAATCCAGGAGATCATTAGTGAAGATCCAGGAAAGTCAATGCTCTGTATAGCAAGAGAACTGATGATGTCAAATGCAACCCGTTGCAAGACTGTTGCTGAAAATACCAGATTCAGATCGTATGTTCTTAGAAGAGGCCAGTTTATGACAGCAGACAAAGGAAAGGTGCTTTGAAAAAGCAAGGAAACTGCTAACAAAATGGAAAAATCCCAAAGAAAAAATCCTCTGATTTTCTTCTCCTATGAAAATAATTTTCAGCAGGACCAAATAGTCAACAGAAGAAACAACACGTGGCTCTGTGAGAATCTTAATGAAGTCCCAATTGTCATGAAAATGAAATTTCCTGCTATAGTAACGGTGTTAGGTGTTGTCAGCAATAAAGGAGATATCATTTTTTCCCACAAGGCTTGAAGGTGACTGCTAATGTTTACCTTGACATTTTGAGAGAAGTAGTTGTATGTTGGAGAAAGCAAGTCACAAATGGATGTCATTTTACCTTCCAACAAGATGGTGCACCAGCACGTAACGCCAAAAAAGGGGCAAGAATTTCTCATTGTCAATGTCCCTGAATTATGGTCAAAAGAAATCTGGCTGCCAAGTTCACTAGATGCAAATCCTTTAGACTATTATGTATGGTCCATTTGTGAGAGAGAAGTTAATAAACAACCTCATTCCAATAAAGAGGCTGTTAAAACTAAGATTGAAAATATTATGATGTCTATGGATAAAGAAAAATTAATTAAAGCATGCTCAAGATTTTGAAATTGAATTGTTTATTATTGCAGCAAATGGAGATATTTTTGAACAATTAAAAATAATGACTATGTTTATGTATTTACATATAAGAATAAATTTATTTCAAAATATAACACTTTTGTGGTATTTTGTTTATTTTACTAAAATCTTGTCACTTTATCACATGCACTCTGTATTAATAATGGCTATACTTTTTCTAGTCAGACCTCATATGTATACACATACACAGAAAAAATAAATTAGAAAAAATAAGGGCAGGAGGATAGCTTTGCTATTTCATAAGCTTTTGGACATAATGAGTAAGCCTACATTCTTGGAAAAATTAGAGCAGAAATTCACAAACAGTAAGAAATAAATTTGTTTAGGAATGTCACAGAATTCCAACAGGGCTTCATCAGAGAAAAAGACCTATGATAAATGGGGTAAATGTGCCAAATAATAATACTAATATTTAAAAAATTGATTATAAACTTGAGGCTTTAACAAATGGGTAGTTTCATATGGTGCCAATACTGTGTTTGTCATGCTTAATTTTCTGCTTTGGGAATTTTATTTTAGCATTCATTAAAGACATTGCAGGGCTGATGGAGTGGAAGGACAGGAGGAAGAGAAGTGGTTAGAGGATAATGAAAGTGTGCATACTACAGCATATCTACTCATTTCTGTTTCAAAACATAGGTGAATGTGCATGTTATTCACAAGCTATCAGGGGTTGCTGACTGGAACCTTCATATTTCACATGAAGTTTCCATTTTAGAGCTTTTGATGGAGGAGAATGAGTCTATGCTGCCACTTACATTACTTTTTCAGACATGCTAAGGTGACAGCTTTTCCTGAAATCTTCAGGATTTTCTTTAAGGAGCATTTTGGCTTCAAGGTGGAGGGGTTGGTGATTAGTAATTACTCACTCATTGGTAACAGTAGCTAAGAGAATACTTTACAAATATACAGCTGATGATACAAGTCTCTCCAGAGTTAGAATGTGCTGCTAATTAATTAGGGTAAGCTGCAGGTTAAAAAACAGACTTCCAGATGTGTTTTTTGGGTAAGGGTCATGTCCTAGTTATTCAGAATGTCTGAAGAATTTAGTTAGTTTCTTTGGAGCTTATCCACTTATTTGTCCTTCAGATAACTAGCTCTTGGTTCTGGTGAGATCAGTTATTTCATGAAATTACTCCAGTAAGTCTGTGTCAGGTGCTGTGCTAGGGACACTGCAGTGAACTGCACAGAAGCTTGCATGCTGTTTAGTCATCCTGAGGTTTCACAACAGGCTGAATTCCATGCCTGCCCTGTAGTGCAGTCTAAAGGCAGCATGCCATCATGCTTAGTACATGGCCTTGGAATTCGGGAAGCAAAGTTGGTTCCTGGTGCACAAGGCCTTGGAAAAATTGTTTAACCTTCCTATGTTTCCTTATAAGTTTCCTTATAAGTAAAGTAGAGATAATGGCAGTACTGAGACTTAGAGTTATCACGCTATTAAAAGAAATGAGAAGAACCTATGTAACCCTATGTTTATAGCAGCACTATTCATAATAGCCAAGTGATGGAAATAGCCTTAGTGCCCGTTAATGGATAAATGCATCAAAAACTGTGGTATATTTATACAATGGAATACATAGCAGAAAGAAGGAAGGAACTCCTACCTTTTGTGATAGCATGATTGGAATTGGAGAATATTAGTGAAAAAACCCAGGTGGTGAAAGACAAATACCATATGATCTTACTTAATACAGGAAACTAATGAACAACAAACAGATGAGCAGAATGGAAAAAAAAAGCGTTGTGAAAAAAAAAAGGAGCAGCATGATAGTGACCAGAGGAGATGGGGGAAGGAAATGGTGGAAGAGAGTAGGAGTAGGGTTTTGTAGAGAAGCTAATGGGAAAGACCCATGGATATGGATAGCAGGGTGGGATTGGCTGTGGGAGAGGGGAAGGGGGGGACAGGGGAGAGCAATGGGGGGGAAAATGAAACAATTACAGTACAACAATAGTAAATTCATAATAGTAATAAAGAAGAAATGATATATGTAAGAACTTAACACTGTGTTTAGCATGTAGTAAGCTATCAAATAAATATCATGTATTATTGTTTTTTGACACAAGCCTGGGGGATAAGGTGGAGATAAATTTACAAAATTTCACTATTAAAAGCATCAAAAGCAATACCATTGTATTTTTCTTTAAATTATTTATTTATTTAAAGTGATTTGAAACTTAAAAAAAATTTTTTTTTTATTATTTTGGAAGAGAGAGGAAGGGAGAGAGGCAGAGAGAGTGAGAAACATCATTGTAAGGTTGCCTTTCACCTGCCTCCAGCCACTGACCTGGCTGGAGACTTGGCTTGCAACCTGGTTATGTGCCCTGGCTGGGGAATTGAACCAGCGACCTCTGTGTTCGCGGGAAGGGGCCTTATCCACTGTGCTACCAGCCAGGGTTATTTGATTATTTTTAGATAGAAGGGAAGGGAGGGAAAAAGAGAGGAAGAGAAACAGTGATTGGTTGTCTCTCATATGCACCTGGGTCTGTAACTGAACCCACAGCCCAGGCATGCACCCTGACGGGGAAGTGATCTGGTGACCATTTGCTTTGCAGAAAAATGCCTGAGCAATAAAGCTACTTTGGTCAGGGTAAGGCCATTGTTCTTTTATGTGTCAAAGGCTACGAATTTGGACTCCTGTCAATAAATGGCTTCCCAAAATTTTGAGAAAAGTTCACTTACAGTGACATGAGAGAATTAAGGGATCTCTTTAAAATACAGGGTCTCTTTAAAAATTGACTAAATATAAAAGAACTATCTAGTTCTGAACTACCTGCTTCTGTTTGAAAGGGATGAGAAGATGTTGTGTTGGCTGGCCCCTTTTCTCTTGAGTAGTAGGATACACATAACATAAAACATCATCTTAATCATTTTAAGTGTACGTACTAGTAGTGTGAAGTATATTCACATTGTTGTGCAACCAATCACCAGATTTTTTTCATCTCGAAAATTTAAACTCTGTACCCAGCAGCAATGAGTGAGAGCTCCTATTACTCCACATCCTTTCCAGCATTTTGTGTTGCCAGTGTTTGGGATTTTAGCCATTTTAAAAGGTATGTATTTTTATCTTATTGTTTTAGTTTATGATTTTCTAGTGACATTTTTGTATGCTTATTTGACATCAATGTATCTTCTTTGGTGAGGTGTCTATTCAGTCTTTAGCTCATTTTCTAAATTGACTGTTTGTTTTATGACTGTTGAATTTTATGATTTTTTTTTTTTTTTAATTCCAGTTTCTTCTGGGATATTTGCTTTGCAAAGATTTTTCTGTGAAAAAAAAAAAAAAAAAAAAGATTTTTCTCCCAGTTTGTGGCTTGTCTTTTCATTCTGTTAACAGTGTTTTTCACAGAATAGAAGTTTCTAGTTTTAATTAAATCCAACTTATTAATTTTTTATGTATTATATTATTGTTTCACATAAGAATTCATTACCAAACCCAAGGTAATTTAGACTTTCTCATATGTTATCTTCTAGAAATTTTAGTTAGGTGTTTTACATTTAAGTCTGTGATTAATTTTGAGTTAATTATTGTGAAATGTGTAAAGTCTGTGTACAGATTTATTATTTTTACATGTGGGTGTTCAGTTGTTCTAGCACCATTAAAATGTTTTCATTAAATCTATTGGGGTGATATTGGTAATAACATTATATAAAATTTAGGTGTATAAGTTTATAATATGACATCTGTATACCATTATGTGCTTTCTGCTTGAAGTCTAGTCTTCTTTCATCAACATGTAGTTAATCCCTTTTATCCTTTTTGTCCTTCCCCCACAGCACCCTTCTTTTCTGATAACCACCATTCTTTTGTCTGTATCTACAAATCTGCTTTTGTTTGTTTTTATGTTTATTTGTTGCTTTTTAATATCTCACAAATGTGCGAAATCATAGTTCTTGTAATCAATCATCTGGCTTATTTTGCTTAATATAAAATACTCTCAAGATTCATTCATGATGTTGCAAATGGCAATATTTCATTAAAATTTTTTTAAAAAGATTTTATTTATTATTTTTCAGAGAGAGGGGAAGAGAGAGAGGCAGAGAGGGAAAGAGAGACATCCATGTATGGTTGCCTTTTACCTGCCTCCAGCTACAGACTTGGCTAGATACCTGGCTTGCAACCTGGTTATGTTGCCCTGGCTGGGAATTGAACCAGCGACCTTTGGGTTTGCAGGCCATTGCCTTATCCACCGTGCCACCAGCCAGGGCTAATATTTCATTTTTATGGCTGTGTAATATTCCACTGTATATATGTACCACTTCTTTTATATTAAATTGCCTGTTGAAAGACGTCTGAGTTGTTCCATATCTTGGCTATTATAAATAATGCTGCAATGGACATAGCAGTAGAATTATTTTTACAGATGTTTTCAAATTTTAGGAGAAGATACTCAGAAGAGGAATTACTGGGTTATATGATAGCTCTATTCTTAATTTTTTGAGGAACCTCCATACTTTTTCCATAGTGGCCATACCAATTTACATTCCCACCAATTAGTGTAAGGGGATTCCTTTTGATCTTCAGCCACTCCAACACTTATTATTTGTCTTATTGGCAGGAGCTATTCTAAGAGGTATGAGGTGGCATCTCATTGTGATTTTAATTTGCATTTCCCTTATAGCTAGTGATGTTGAGCATCTTTTCATGTATCTATTGGCTATCTATATGTCTTCCTTTGAAGAATGTCTATTTAGATCCTCTACCCATTTATATATTGGATGGTTGGCTTTTTTTTGTCACTGAGTTATATGAGTTCTTTATATATTTTGGATATTAGCTCTATTTCAGAGGTAGCATTTGCAAATATCTTCTCCTATTTGGCTGGTTAACTTTTTGTTTGCTGATGATTTCATTTGCTGTGTGGAAGCTTTTTTAGTTTGATGTAGTTCCAGTCATTTTTGCTTTTACTTTCCTGGCTTTTGGAGTTAAATTCATAAAATTCTCTATGAGACCAAGGTCCATAAATTTAGCTCTGTATTCTTCTATGTATTTTATTGTTTCAGATCTTATATTTAGGTCTTTCTTTCTTTTGAGTTAATTTTTGTATGTGGGGTCAAATAGAAGTCTAATTTTATTCTTTTGCATGTGGTTTTACAATGTTCTCAACACCATTTATTAGAGAGGCTTTCATTTCTCCATTGTATGTTTTTAGCTCCTTTGTTGAAAATTAGTTATTATGTATGTGTGGATTAATTTTTGAGCTTTCAATTCTTTTCCATTCTGGGATCTGTGTGTCTGTTTTCTTCCAACAACATACTGTTTTTATTATTGTAGCTTTGTAGTATAATTTGAAGGCAGGAACTGTGATACCTCTGGGTTTGTCCTCTTTTCTCAGATTTGCTTGACTACATGGTGTCTTTTGTAGGTCCATACACATTTGATGAGTTCTTGCTCTATTTATTTAAAAAATGTCATAGGAATTTTATTGCATTAACTCTGTATGCTGCTTTGGGTAATATAGCCCTTTTAACTATGTAGATTCTTCTAATTCATGAACACAGGTTATCTTTCTATTTCTTTGTGTCTTCAACTTTTTTCAGCAATGCCTTATAATTTTCAATGTATAGATCCTTCAGATGCTTTGTTAAATTTATTCCTACATAGTTTATCCTTTTTGTTGCAGTTGTGAGGTTGTTTTTTTCAATTTTTTTCTGATATTGCATTGTTAGTATATAGATTTTCATATATTGATGTTGTATCCCTCGATATTACTGGATTCGTTCGTTGTTTCTAATGGTCTTCTGTGGAGTCTAAGGTTTTGTTTTCTTTCATATTGATAATACTCCTATTTATTAGAAAAATGTCCATTCACAATGTAAAATACATTAAATTACAAATAAGTCTGCAGTAGTTGAAAATGGTACTGAAAATATCCTCTCAAAATAACTTAGTTCTTGAACAGACACAAATAAATAGTTTATTCTCTTCAAAATGATGAACTACATACAGATTTATTTTACTTTATGCAAGAGAAAAGTTTAAAGTGAACTGGAGTTTATTTTAAATGTAGCCAGGTTTCACAAGATAGTATGAAGAAGCTTTGTGAAGTTACAAGTCCCTACCTATATGATAATTACTTTTCCTTAAAAAAAAAAAAAAAAAGAATTTATTTATTTTTTGGAGAGAGGAGAAGGAAAAGAGAAGAACATTGATGTGTGAGAGAAAGATCTATTGGTTTCCTCTATCATGTCCCCAAATAGGGAAGTGGCCCACACCCAGGCATGTGCCCTGACTGGAAATCAAACCATTGTCCTTTTAGTTTGTGGAATGACACACAAACCACTAAGCCATACCAGTCAGGGTGAAAATCACTTTTTCTCAATAAGTTTAAGTTTAGGTTTTTCAAAACACCTTCTCTTAAATATATACTACTTTTAGTTTTTCATACTTAAGGGTCTCCTGTCATCTTTTTCAGTTTACACTCAACTTGTCCAAACCAAGGCCCCAAATTGGTGATTATTTTCCCCTAAAACTTTCCTATATTTATTTATTTATTTAATTTATTTTTAAATCTTATTGTTGTTGTATTACATACATCCCATTTTTGCTGCCTTCTGTCCCCCTCCCCACCCACCCATTCCCCCCAAAGTCAATCCCACCTGTTGTCCATGTCCATGGTTCCTTTATACTAGGTTCTTGTCTAAACTGCTCCCCCTTCCTTAGCTCTTATTCTGCCCTCCCCACAATCCCTTTCCCTGCACACTGAAGGCAAATTCACTGTATTCATATATTTGGTTCTGTTTTGTTTGTTGTTAGTTTTGTTCATTATTGTCCTGTAATGGGTGAGATCATATGATATTTGTCCTTCACTGACTGGCTTATTTCACTAAGAATAACACTCTCCAGTTCCATCCATGTTGTTGCAAAGGGTACAAGTTCCTTCTTTCTTTCTGCTGTGTAAATGTACCAAAGTTTTTTGATCCAATCATCCACTGATGGGCACTTAGGCTGTTTCCAGCACTTGGCTATTGTAAATAGTGCTGCTATGAACATAGGTGTATTATGAATTGGTGTTTCAGGATTCCTTGGGTATAGTCCAAGTAGTGGAATTGCTGGATCAAAAGGCAGTTCCATTTTCAGTTTTTAAGGAAACCCCATACTGTTTTCCACAGTGGCTGCACCAGCCTGCATTCCCACCAATAGTGCACCAGGGTTCCTTTTGCCCCACATCCTCGCCAACACTTGTTGTTTGTTGATTTGTTGATGATTGCCATTCTGACAGGTGTGAGGTGGTATCTTATTGTGGTTTTAATTTGCATCTCTCTGATGGCTAGTGATGTTGAGCATGCTTTCATATGCCTCTGGGCCCTTTGTATATCTTCCTCAGTGAGTTGTCTGTTCAGGTCCTTTGCCCATTTTTTAAGTGGGCTGTCTGTCTCCCTGGTGTTGAGTTGCATTAGTTCTTTATATATTTTGGAGATCAGACCCTTGTCTGAGGTATCATTGGAAATTATGTTTTCCCATACAGTTGGTTCCCTTTGAATTTTGCTGATATTTTCTTTAGCTGAACAGAAACTTTTCAATTTGATATAGTCCCATTTGTTGATTTGTTCTTTTATTTCCTTTGCCCTAGGTGAAGTATCAGTAAACACATTTCTGCATAGGATATCCAAGTTTACTGCCTATATTTTTCTCCAGGACCTATATGGTGGCACTGCTTATGGTTAAATCCTTTGTCCATCTTTAGTTTCTTCTGATGTATGGTATAAGTTGGTGGTCTAGTTTTATCTTTTAGCATGTAGCTGTCCAGTTCTCCCAACACCGTTTATTGAAGAGACTGTTTTTACTCTATTTTATGTTCTCCCCCTTTGTCAAATATTAGTTGACCATAGTCCTGGGTTAATTTCTGGGCTCTCTATTCTGTTCCATTGATCTATATGTCTGTTCTTATGCCAGTACCAGGCTGTTTTGATGACAGTAGCCTTGTAGTATTGTTTGAAGTCCGGTATTGTGATTCCTCCTACCTTGTTCTTCTTTCTCAAGATTGTGGTGGCTTTTTGTGGGCATTTTTGGCTTCATATAAATTTTTGAAGTATTTTTTCTCTTTCTGTGAAGTCTGTCATTGTTATTTTAATTGGGACTGCATTGAATATGTAGATTGCTTTGGGTAGTATAAACATTATAATGATGTTAATTCTTCCCATCCACGAACATGGTATATGCTTCCAATTATTTGTGTCTTCCTTGATTTCTTTCTTCATTGTTCTGTAGTTTTCTGAATACAGGTATTTTACCTCCTTAGTTAAGTTGATTCCTAGGCACTTTATTTTTCTTGTTGCTATGGTAAATGGGATTTGTTTTTTTGCTTCTATTTCTGTTGTTTCATTATTGGTATACAAAAATGATTTTGATTTCTGTATATTGACTTTATACTGAGCTATTTTGCTAAATTTGCTAATTAGGTTGTGTAAGTTTTTGGTGGAGCCCATCGGGTTTTGTATGTACACTATCATATCATCTGCAAATAATGACAGCTTGACTTCCTCCTTTCCTATTTGGATACCTTTGATTCCTTTTTCTTCTCTGATGGCTATAGCTAGAACTTCCAAGACAATGTTGAAAAGAAGTGGAGAAAGTGGACAGCCTTGTCTTGTTCCTGATCTTAGGTGGATCTTAGTCTTTCAGTTTTTGTCCATTAAGTATGATGTTGGCTTCAGGTTTCTCATAGATGGCCTTTATGATGTTGAGGTATGCTCCCTCTATTCCCATTTTGCTGAGGGTTTTTATCATAAATGGTTGCTGTACTTTACCAAATGCTTTTCCAGCATCTATTGATATGATCATATGATTTTTATCTTTCATTTTGTTGATGTGGTGTATTACATTTATTGATTTATGAATGTTGTACCATCCTTGCATCCCTGGGATGAAGCCCACTTGATCTTGGTGTATCATCTTTGTACTGTACTGCTGAATCCAGTAGGCCAATATTTTGTTGAGAATTTTAGCATCTATGTTCATCAGAGATATTGGCCTGTAGCTTTCTTTCTTAGTTGTATCTTGCCCTGGTTTTGGGATTAGAATAATATTGGTCTCGTAGAAAGAGTTTGGGAGTCTTCTCTCTTCCTGAATTTTTTGGTGGAGGATGAGATGGATAGGAGTTAGTTCTTTTTTAAATGTTCTGTAAAATTCACCTGTGTATCTATCCGGTCCAGGGCTCTTGTCTTTTGGGAGATTTTGGATTACTTCTTTAATTTCACTAGTTGTTATTGGCCCATTCAGGCTTTCTGCTTCTTCTGGGTTCAGTTTTGGTAGATTATACATTTCCAGAAATGTGTCTATTTCCTCCTGGTTGTCATATTTTTTTTTGTCATACAGTTGTTTGTAGTAATTTCTTACAATCTTTTGTATTTCTGAAGTATCAGTTGTGATTTCCCCTCTTTCAGTTCTGATTCTGTTTATTTGGTTCCTCTCACTCTTTTTCTTGATGAATTTGGAAAAAGTTTGTCAATTTTGTTTATTTTTTCAAAGAACCAGCTCCTGGACCTGTTGATTCTTCGAATTGTAGTTTGAATCTCTGAGTAATTTAGTTCTGCTCTGATCTTGATGATTTCTTTCCTTCTACTTGCTCTGGGCTTTGTTTGTTGTTGCTCCTCTAGTTCTTGCAGCTTTGTGGTTAGGTTGTTTTTATAAACTTCTTGTGTCCTTTTTAGGAAGGCCTGTATTGCTATCAATTTCCCTCTGAGAACTGCCTTTGCTGTATCCCATAGGTTTTGGGCTGTTGTGTGTTCATTGTCATTTGTTGCCAGGAACTTTTTGATTTCCTCTTTGATCTCATTGTTAACCCATCCATTACTTAAAAGCATGTTATTCAATCTCCATGAGTTAGAGTGCTTTTGGTTTTTTCCCTTGAGATTGGTTTCTAGTTTCACGTCATTGTGATCTGAGAAGATACTTTGTATGATATCAATTTTCCTGTATTTGTGGAGGCTTGTCTTGTGACATACCATGTGGTCTATCTTACAGAATGATCCATGTGCATTTGAAAAGAATGTGTATTTTGCTTCTTTGGGATAAAAGATTCTGTATACATTAGTTAGGTCCATTTCCTCTAGAGTGTTGTTCAATGACACAACATCTTTGGGGATTTTTTATTTGGGAGATATGTCCATTATTGGTAGTGGCGTATTAAAATCCCTTACTATTAGTGTGTTACTATCTCCATCTTTCTTAAAGTCCTCCAAGATTTTTCTTACATATTTCGGATCTCCTACATTGGGTTTGTATATGTTTACCAGAGTTATTTCTTCTTGATGGATTGTTCCCTTAAGTATTATAAAGTGTCCTTCTTTTTCCCTTTTTATGACCTTCATTGTAAAATCTATTTTGTCTGAAATCAGTATTGCTACACCAGTTTTTTTTTGTGTTCATTTGCTTGATATATATTTTTCCATCCCTTTACTCTCAATCTGTGTCCATCTTTTGTTCTGTGGTGGGTCTGTTTAAGACAGCAAATATGTGGGTCATGTTGTCTTATCCGTTTGGCTACCCTATGTCTTTTGATTGGTGCATTTATTCTATTTTCATTTAACGTTATTATTGATACTTATTGATTGCCATTTTCTCCATTTGTACCTGTATTCCTCTTTGGCTTTCCCTGTTTCTTCATTTTATTTATTTATTTATTTTTAAAACAGGTCCTTTAGCATTTCTTGCAATGCTGGTTTGGTGGAGATGTATTCTTTTAGTCTTCTTTTGTCTGGGAAACTCCTTATTTCTCCTTCCATCTTGAATGAGAGCCTTGCTGGATAGAGTATTCTTGGTTGCAGGCCTTTGTTTACCATTACTTGAAATACTTTTTGCTATTCCCTTCTGGCTTGAATTGTTTCTGTTGAGTAATCATTTGATAGCCTTATTGTATCCCCCTTATATATTATTTGTTGTTTCTCTCTTGATGCTTTTAGGATTCTCTGTTTGTCTTTGAAATTAGCCATTTTAATAATAATGTGACTTGGTGTTGGTCTGTTTGGGTTGATCTTCATTGGGACCCTCTGTGCTTCCTGAACTTGATTACTGTTTTCATTCATCATGTTAGGCAAATTTTCTATCATGACTTTTTTGTACAGATTTTCCATTCTTTGTTTTTCTTCTCCTTCTGGTATCCCTATGATATGGATGTTGTTGTGTTTCATGTTGTCTTGCAGCTCTCTTAAACCCTCTTCAATCTTGTTCAGCCTTTTTTTATTCTCTTGTACTGTCTTGGCTTATTTGTCCACATTATCCTCCAACTCTCTGAACTGGTCCTCTGCTTCCTTTAGCCTACTGTTGATTCCTTCTACTGTATTCTTCAATTCAGAAATTGTTTTCTTCATTTCCTCCTGGGACTTATTGATAATTGCTATGTCCTTTTTGATGCTGTTGTAGCTCTCATTATGTTCCTTGTAACTTCCCTGGAGTTGTTTATAGTTTCCTTTGAGCTGGCTAAGCTCATTGAGCTTCTGTATCATCATTCTTTTGAATTCCTTATATGATATATTGTGTGCCTCTGTGTCATTTTGTGGTCTTTCTGGGGATTCTTCCTTTCCTTTTGGCGATGGACTGATTATTTTTTCCCCTATTTTGGGTGTCTGTTGTTGTTTTCTTTTTGTTTTTTGTTTTTTCCTTGGATTAATCTGCTTTGCTTCCTTACCTTAGTTGAGCACCCTTCTGTATTAGGAGATTTGTGGAGTTCAATGTTGCATTCTCCCAGATTTTCTCTAGTTGTTGTTCTTGGTGTGGCCTTTATTTGGGCTGTCTGGTTGTACTCTGGATTGGTTGTGTATGTTGCTCCTTTCCTTCCTGTGAAGATGCTCCTTCTATCCTTTCTGACATAAATGAGGAGAGGGAGAATCAGAAAGCCTCAATTATGAGTGAACAGTGTAAGCCTATGTATATTGTTGCCTCATCTGCCTACCTGTTCACCCTTAGTGGTCTCTGATTGGTCCAGGTGGAGCCAGGACCTGTGGGCCTTTAGCAGGAAAAAAAGAAAAAAAGAAAAAAAAAAAAAAAAAAAAAAGAGGATAATAATAATAATAAGAAAGGATTTAGATGGCTGTTCACCCTTAATAATTCCTGATTGGTCCAGATGTAGCCAGGACCTGTGGGCTTTTAGCAGAAAAAAAATTTTTTTTAAAAAGAAAAAGAAAAAAACAAAGGAAACAATAAGAAAAAGAAAAAATAATATTAATAAAGAAAGGGTCTAGGTGGCTGTTCACCCTTTATGATTTCTGATTGGTCCAGGTGGAGCTAGGCAGGACCTGTGGGCTTTATCAGGGAGAAAGAAAAATGAAAAAGAAAAAAAAAGAAAAAGGAAGAAAGAAAAGAATAAAGAAAGGGTTTAGGTGGCTGGGGAGGGGAGGAATACTTAGATTGAAGACTGGGAATGCATTGTAGCCAGAGAGTGAGTAGACTTTAAATCAAGAGTAGGGGGGAGGGTCTTGGGTATTTAGGTGGATTGAGATAGGGGAGGATTAAAAATATATGAGAAGTAACTTTTGAAAAGGATATGTTGGGGATTAATAGTTCACATAGCTCTCAGTGTAACTCAGGTGCTTGAGATTAGCAGCAATCCATTTCCTGAGTCTGCCTCTTTTTCTTGGTCACATCTCTGCAGTCCACAGTCAAACTGTGTGGTCTTGGAGTGGCAGGACGTATGATTGTCACAGTCAGGTCTGATTCTGAGTGTCAGCCCCCAAGTAGGCTGGGCCTTCAGTAGCCTAGCTGGGTTTTAGGGCTGCTGGTGTTCTGGAGCCCGCAGGGCATCCCCTCCAGCTCCTGGAGGAAGTTCCTGCCTGTGATGGGCACCTGACACCCCTGAAGGGCAGCCTGCAACCTGGCTGGTTGCTGTGACGACTGGCCCTGCCCCCACAGCTCCCAGAGGAGGCAGCCCCCGTCTGCCAACAGTGCCCGGGGTCTGCCAGCACTGCCCAGCTCCCCCGGGTGAGGGCCAGTCCTCCAAGCAGACCAGCTCTCCAAGGAATCCTTTATGCTGCCTCTGTGATGTGCCCCTCCCAGTGTGTCTGCAGTGCTGCCTTTGTCACTGGCAATGGGCAGGTCAGTTGCCCCAGCTATAAGTTCCAACTCGCTGTTTGGAGTTTTGGCAAGAGCCTGGGGGCCTGTGTGGGTGTGCAGGGCTGGGCCTACCCCCTAGCAGGGGCTTCAAGCTGCTGTTTCCCTGGTGGCCCAGCAGCACTGTTTTCAGCCCTCTCACCACCCCAGCTGGTGCACTTCCCTGCTCCCTGGCTCCTGCTCCTTGCAGGGCTCTTCTCCTCTGCCTCTGGCCCAGTGAGGAGCTTCCTCTCCCTGTTGCCGAGGTTCTCACACAGTCTCTCCCCTGCAGGAGTTCAGTTCCTTGTTCCCTCCGGCATTTGCCCTTGCTGCCCACACTTCACTGTTCAGATTTCTAGTCGCCAGGGATCCTGGAGCTGGCTTCAGTTAAAGACGCCCTTCTGAGTAGAGCCGCCACTGCCCAGAGCCTACCTCGGCCCACAGGCCAGTTTGGAACTGTCTCACTGCTCTCCTGTAGGTCTCTGCTGCCTCTGGGCTGTGCTCCCCTGAGTCCAGATGCTGACCACTCCAATTCTTAGGGACCTGAAGATATCTTGCACTCCCTATCCTATTCTCCAGCTGCTCTGGTACTCGAGAACACCATCAGCACTGCTCTCTACTCTATCTCCATCTTTGATCTCCCTCCCTTCAAAATTCTTCCCTGCTGTCTCTTCAACCTTATGTCGTGTCTTCATCTTCTTTTGTGCTAAGATGTGCACTAGTATAATCCCTAGGAAACAAGTGTTCTCAATAAAAAGGTGGTAGTTGTTTTTGCAAGGTTATAGTTTATTTGAATTTATTTAATATTAAAATTATTAGAAGTTGGAAAAGTTTTCTATGTTATATTCTTTCATGGATGCAGGCTAACCATTAAGCTAAGATAAAAATGCTTTAGTCAGTGGGCTTCAAATTATGTTTATCAAACATTTCTGCTAATATGAGTTACTGGTATAAGTAAATTAATTAACCCTACAATTAGCAATTAATTAGTTGCTACTGCTACTTTCTGGGTTATTTTCCATACCATGAAAAATACAGTGCTTAAGGCTAATAACCAAGATGGAGGAGGAGTAAGTGGAGCTAAACCAATCTCCTCCCAGGACCAATCTGGAATTATAACTTAATTGGGGAGAAATAATCTGGAATAACTAATAGAACACCAGCTGGAGAGAAGTCTTATAACCAAAGACAGAACAGAAGAGGCCATTTAATCACAACATTACTGTGATGCCTAAGCTTGACAGCTGATTACAGATTAATTGAATTAACAACTCAATGAGACAGACAGAAATAGTGATTCTCTGGTAGTCTCTAACAGGCTGACTAGGCTCAAACTGGGATACAAGCTAACATCACCAGGGGCTCATCCAAGAAGTAAAGAAAGTGCACCTCTACAGCACAGAAGGTCACACCATGAACACAGAAAGTCAAAGCAGACCAATCTAAGAAGCATAAACAAACAAGAAGAGTCACCTGAAATAGGGAGACAAAAAACAAGCCCCTGTCAAAAGGAAAGGAGGAATCTCCAAAAAAAGTGCTCAGTGAAATAGAGGCAAGCAAACTGTCAGACAAAGAATTCATAATAATTATTATAGAGGAGCTCAGTGAGCTTAAACAAAACTACAATCAACTCCAGGGGAACTACAGAGAACTCCAGGGAAGCTAAAAGGAACTTACTGTGAACTACACCAGCATTAAAAAGGACATAGAAACTATCAATAAGAGCCAGGAGGAAATGAAGAATACAATATTTTGCATTGAAGAACACAGTAGAAGGAATCAAAAGCAGCCTAGAGAAATTAGGGGATCGGATCAGCAAGCTGGAGGACAATGTAGAAGAAAACTTCCTAGACAGTGCAACATAATGAAAAAAGACTGAAAAAGAATAAAGAGGAGGAGGAAAGATGGCAACATAGTAGAGAGTAGTGCTGATGGCAGCTGGTACTCAAGGGAACACAAGATGTTTGCAGGTCCCTAAGAATTGGGGTGATAAGCATCTGGACTCAGGGGAGCACAGCCCAGAGGCAGCAGAGACCTAGAAGAAAGTAGGTGAGACAGTTCTAAACTGACCAATGGGCCTAGGTCGGCTCTGGTCAGTGGTGGCTCTACCCAGAGGGGCGTCTTTAACTGAAGACAGCTTCAGGCTCCCTGGAGACTAGAAATCTGAGCAGTAAAGTGTGGGCAGTGAGGGCAAATGCCAGAGGGAATGAGGAGTTGAACTCCTGCAGGGGAGGGACTGTGTGAGAGCCTCGGCAACAGGGAGAGGAAGCTCCTCACTGGGCCAAAGGCAGAGAAGAGACTGGTGGGGAATAGGAATACGGGAACAGGAAAGTGCACCAGCAGGAGTGGCGAGAGGGCTGAAAACAGTGCCTCTGCACCACCGGGAAAGAGTGGCTTAAAAACCCTGCAAGGGGGTAGGCCCAACCCCGTGAAACCCCACTGGCCTGCGACCCCACAAAGACTTGAAGTCCTGCTGCAGCACTACCAGGGAGAGGGCAGCTCGCAGCCCGGAGAGGGGGAGGGCCCAGCCCACCTGCGCAGGCCCCCATGGAGACTCCAAACTGCCTGCCAGAAACTCACAGCTGGTGCAACTGGCATGCCCATTGCAGGCAACAAAGACTGTGCTGCTGATGTTCTGGGAAGCCAGGCAAGCATCACAGAGGCAGTGGTGAAGGACTCCTCAAAAAACTGGACTGCTTCCCCCAGGGGAGCTGGGCACTGTTGGCAGATGGGGGCTGCCTCTTCCAGGAGCTGCGGGGGCAGGGCCAGTCATCACAGGAGCCAGCAAGGTTGCAGGCCACCCTGAAGTGGAGCCAGGTGCCCATCACAGGCAGGAACCTTCTCCAGGAGCTGGAGGGGGAGGAGCAGCCATAGACATCCAGAAGCACCCTGCTGGACTTCACACAGAAACAGAGAAGGGAGGGCCCCAAAACACTGGCAGCACTGAAACCCAGCTAGGTTACTGGAGGGTCAGCCTACCTGGGGTCTGACACTCAGAATCAGTCCTGACTGTGACAACTATAGGCCTTGCCACTCCAAGACAACACAGCTAGACTTGTAGACTGCAGAGACCTGACCAAGAAAAAGAAGCAGACTCAGGAAATGGATTGCTGCTAATCTCAAGCACCTGAATTACATTGAGAGCTACAAGAACTATTAACCCCTAACATATCCTTTTCAAGTTACCTCCAAGCTTCATAATTAGTGCATTTTAAGTAAATACGGTTTATACCATAGTGTATGCCAACTCACACATTTTTAATCCTCTCCTATCTCAATCCACCTAAATACCCAAGACCCTCCCCCTACTCTTGATTCAAAGTCTATTCATTCTCCAGCTACAAAGCATTCCCAGTCCTCAATCTAAATATTCCTCCCCTCCCGAACCACCTAAACCCTTTCTTTATTCTCTCTCTCTTTCTTTTTTTCTGCCAGAAGCCCACAGGTCCTGGCTCTGCCTGGACCAATCAGGGATCATTAAAAGTGAACAGCCACCTAAATCCTTTCTTTATTATTATTATTATTATTATTATTATTTTCCCTACTAAAAGACCATAGGTCCTGGCTCCACCTGGACCAACCAGGGATCATTAAGGGTGAACAGCCACCTAAACCCTTTATTTATTATTATTTTTTCTGCTAAAAGCCCACAGGTCCTGGATCCACCTGGACCAATCAGGGATCATTGGAGGTGAACAGCAAGGCAGATGTGGCAACTATATATAGGCTTACATAGTTCACTCGTACCCGAGGCTTTCTGATTCTTCCTCTCCTCATTTCTATAGAATAGAAAAGTTGGTTTTCTCTCTCATATCCCTGCTATCTTTGCTACTCCTCAGCACCCTTCAAAATTATCTATACTTTAGTCAACTTAATCATTTTTTCCCCTCATAAAACAGAATATATATATATCCCTATTAAGACTGGCTCAGTTGAAGCTGAGGGTGTGATTAAAAGTGGGGGTTCCATTGGAGAGTATGGATATATAGTTATGTTCATAGGCAGTTGAAAGGGGAAGTGAAAAAGGAAGATATCTCTGAAGGCATGGTTATTTTGCCTGGACTGGTGGTTCTGTTTTAAAAGCAGCTCAAAAACAGTGTATGAGAAAGGATAGAAGGGGTGTCTCACAATCAGCCAACTGGAAGGAAAGGAGCAACATACACAACCAATCCAGAATACAACCAGACAGTCCAAGTTAATGCCATAAAAGCCACCCCAAGAGCAACAAGTGGAGAAACTCTAGGTGACTGCAACATTGAACTCCACAAATCTAACACAGAAGGGTGCTCAACAAAGGAAAGGAAGCAAAGCAGATTAATCCAAGAAAAAAACAGGCAACAACAGACATTCAAAATGGGGAAAAAAAAGAATCAGTCCATCACCAAAAGGAAAGGAAGAATCCTCAGAAAGATCACCAAATGAAACAGAGGTACACGACCTATCAGATATGGAATTCAAAAGAATGATGATAGAGAAGCTCAATAAGATCAGCCAGCTCAAAGACTGGGAAGTTACAAGGAACTTACTGAGAGCTACACCAGCATCAAAAAAGGCTTAGAAACTATCAGTAAGAGCTAGGAGGAAATGAAGAATACAATTTTTGAATTGAAGAATACAGTAGAAGGAATCAATAGTAGGCTAGAGGAGGCAGAGGACTGGATCAGCGACAAATAACATGTAAGGGGGCTCCAATAAGGCTATCAAATGATTATTCAACAGAAACAATTCAAGCCAGAAGGGAATGGCAAAAAGTATTTCAAGTAATGGTAAACAAAGGCCTGCAACCGAGAATACGCTACCCAGCAAGGCTCTCATTCAAGATGGAAGGAGAAATAAGGAATTTCCGAGACAAAAGAAGACTGAAAGAATACATCTCTACCAAACCAGCATTGCAAGAAATGCTAAAGGGTCTGCTTTAAAAAATAAATAAAAAGAGGAAGAAGAAGAAACAGGGAGAGCCAAAGAGGAATACAGGTACAAAGTGAGAAAATGGCAATGAATAAGTATCAATCAATAATAACCTTAAATGTAAATGGAGTAAATGTACTAATCAAAAGACATAGGGTAGCCAAATGGATAAGACAACATGACCCACATATATGCTATCTTCAAGAGACCCACCTCAGAACAAAAGATCAACATAGATTGAGAGTGAAGGGATGGAAAAATACATATCAAGCAAATAGACATAAAAAAAGGCTGGAGTAGCAATACTTGTTTCAGACAAAATAGATTTTACAACGAAGGCCAAACAAAGAGATGAAGAAGGAAGGAAATCATTAAGATCAGAGCAGAACTAAATAACTTAAGAGATTCGAACTACAATTCGAAGAATCAACAAGTCTGGGAGCTGGTTCTTTGAAAAAATAAATAAAATTGACAAGTCTTTATCCAGAGTCATCAAGAAAAAGAGAGAGAGGACCCAAATCAACAGAATCAGAAGTGACAGAGAAGAACTCACAACTCATACTTCAGAAATAAAAAAAGATGGTAGGAAATTATTACAAACAATTATATGATAAGAAATATGACAACCTGGGTGAAATGGACACATTTCTGCAAATGTATCATCTACCAAAATTGAACCCAGAAGAAGCAGAAAGCCTGAATAGGCCAATAACAACTAATGAAATTGAAGAACTAATCCAAAATCTCCTAAAGCACAAGAGCCCCGGACCAGATGGATACACAGATGATTTTCACCAAACATTTAAAGAAGAACTAACTTCTAACCTCAACCTATACCAAAAAATACAGGAAGAGGAAAGACTCTCAAACTCTTTCTATGAGGCCAATATTATTCTAATCACAAAACCAGGTCAAGATGCAACTAAGAAAGAAAACTACAGGCCAATATCTCTGATGAACATAGATGCTAAGATTCTCAACAAAATATTGGCCAACTGGATTCAGCAGTACTTCACAAAGATCATACACCATAATCAAGTGGGTTTCATCCCAGGGATGCAAGGATGGTACAACATTTGTAAATCAATAAATGGAATACACCACATCAACAAACTGAAAGACAAAAACCATATGATCATATCAATAGATGCTGAAAAAGCATTTGATAAAATACAGCAACCATTTATGATAAAAATCCTCCGCAAAATGGGAAAAGAGGGGGGGGGGTACCTCTATATCATAAAGGCCATATATGAGAAACCTGAAGCCAACATCACATTTAACAGAAAAAAACTAAAAGCTAGCCCTGGCTGGTAGCACAGTGGATAAGCTGCCGGCCTGCGAACCCAAAGGTCACAGGTTCGATTCCCCAGCCTGGGCACATAACCAGGTTGCAAACCAGGTCTCCAGTCAGGTCTGTGGCTGGAGGCAGGTGAAACGAAACCATACATTGATGTCTCTCTCCCTCTCTGCCTCTCCCCCTTCCCCTCTTTCTAAAGATAATGAAATAAAATCTTAAAAAAAAAACAAAAAAAACAAAAAAGCAAACAAACAAAAAAAACTAAAAGCTTTCCCCCTAAGATCAATAATGAGACAAGGTTGTCCACTTTCTCCACTTCTGTTCAACATTGTCTTGGATGTGCTAGCCATAGCCATCAGAGAAGAAAAAGGAAATAGATGTGAGGAAACAAATCCCATTTACCATAGCAATGAGAAAAATAAAGTACCTAGGAATAAACTTAACTAAGGAGGTGAAAGACCTGTACTCAGAAAACTACAGAACATTGAAGAAAGAAATCAAGGAAGACACAAATAAATGGAAGCATATACCATGTTCATGGATGGGAAGAATTAAAATCATTAAAATGTCCATACTACACAGAGCAGTCTATAGATTAAATGCCATCCCAATTAAAATACCAATGACATACTATACAGAAATAAAAAAATACTTCAAAAATTTATATGGAGCCAAAAACACCTATGAAAAGCCACAGCAATATTGAGAAAGAAGAACAAGGTAGGAGGAATCACAATACCAGACTTCAAACAATAGTACAAGGCTACTGTCATCTAACCTATTTGGTACTGGCATAAGAATAGACATATAGATCAATGGAACAGAATAGAGAGCCCAGAAATTAACCCAGGACTCTATGGTAAATTAATATTTGACAAAAGGGGAAGGAACATCAAATGGAGTCAAAACAGTCTCTTCAACAAATGGTGTTGGGAGAACTGGACAGCAACCTGCAAAGAGATAAAACTAGACCACCAACTTACACCATACACCAGAATAAACTCAAGATGGATAAGGGATTTAAATATAAGCAGTGGCACCATAAATGTTCTGGAGAAAAATATAGGCAGTAAACTTTTGGATATCCCACGCAAAAATATGTTTACTGATACTTCACCTAGGGCAAAGGAAATGAAAGAACGAATCAACAAATGGGACTATATGAAATTGAAAAGTTTCTGTTCAGCTAAAGCAAATATCAGCAAAATTCAAAGGGAACCAACTGTATGGGAAAACATAATTGCCAATGATACCTCAGACAAGGGTCTGATCTCCAAAATATATAAAGAACTAATGTGACTAAACACCAGGGAGACAGACAGCCCAATTAAAAAGTGGGCAAAGGACCTGAGCAGACAACTCACTGAGGAAGATATACAAAGGGCCCAGAGGCATATGAAAGAATGCTTAACATCACTAATCATCAGAGAGATGCAAATTAAAACTGCATTAAGATACCACCTCACACCTGTCAGAATGGCAATCATCAGCAAATCAACAAACAACAAGTGTTGGCGAGGATGTGGGGCAAAGGGAACCCTCATACACAGTTGGTGGGAATGTAGGCTGGTGCAGTCACTGTAGAAAACAGTATGGGGTTTCCTTAAAATACTAAAAATGGAATTGCCTTTTGATCCAGCAATTCCACTACTTGGACTATACCCAAAAAATCCTGAAACACCAATTTATAAGAACCTATGTACACCTATGTTCATAGCGGCACTGTTTACAATAGCCAAGTGCTGGAAACAGCCTAAGTGCCCATCAGTGGATGATTGGATCAAAAAACTTTGGTACATTTACACAATGGAATTCTATATAGCAGAAAGAAAGAAGGAACTTGTACCCTTTGCAACAACATGGATGGAACTGGAGAGTATTATGCT
>PVIW01012933.1:0-29711 GCA_004026585.1 Noctilio leporinus | reverse complement strand
AGTTCTTTGTAATTTCCCTGGAGTTGTTTGTAGTTCTCCTGGAGTTGTTTACAGTTTTCTTTGATGTGGCTGAGCTCACTGAGCTTCTCTATCATCATTCTTTTGAATTCCTTATCTGATATTCCAGGTGCCTCTGTTTCATTTTGTGTTCTTTCTGGGGATTCTTCCTTTCCTTTTGGTGATGGACTGATTCTTTTCTCCCCCATTTTGGGTGTCTGTTCTTGCTTGCTCTTTATTTATTTATTTATTTATGTTCTTTTCTTGGGCTAACCTGCTTTGCTTCCTTGCCTTAGTTGAGCACCCTTCTGTGATAGGCGATTTGTGGAGTTCAATGTTGCCGTCTCCCAGATTTTCTCCACTTGCTCTTCTTGGTGTGACCTTTATTTGGGCTGTCTGATTGTATTCTGGGCCTGTGGGCTTTTAGCAGAAACTAAAACGAAAGCAAAAAACAAAAATCAAAAAACAAAAACAAAAACAAACAGAAAAGAAACCAAAATCAAAAAACCAAACCAAACCAAACCAAACCAACAACAACAACAACAACAACAACAACAAAAATGCAGAAGGAAAAAAGAAATAAAACGATAATAATAATAGTAAGAAAGGGTTTAGGTGGCTGTTCACCCTTAATAATCCCTGACTGGTCCAGATGGAGCCTGGACCTGAGGTCTTATAGCAGAGGAAAAAAAAAAAAGAAAGAAAAAAAGGGAGAAAGTCACAAGAGAAAGAGACATCAATATTAATAAAGAAAAGGTTTAGGTTTCTGTTCACCCTTTATGGTCTCTGTTTGGTCCAGGTAAAGCTAGGACCAGTGGGTTTTATCAGGGAGAAAAGAAAGGAGAAAGAAAGAAAGAAAGAAAGAAAGAAAGAAAGAAAGAAAGAAAGAAAGAAAGAAAGAAAGAAAGAAAGAAAGAAAGAAAGAAAGAAAAAGGATGGGGGGAGAAAGTCACAAGACAAAGAGAAATCAATATTAATAAAGAAAGGTTTTAGCTGTGTGTTCCCCCTTTATGATTTCTGACTGGTCCAGGTGGAGCCAGAAACTGTGGGCTTTACCAGGAAGAAAAGGAAAATAAAAATAAAAATAAAAATAAAAAAAAAAGAGGAAGGAAGAAAAGAATAAAGAAAGAGTTTAGAAAGGCTGGGGAAGGGAGGAATACTTAGATTGAGGACTGGGAATGCATTATAGCCACAGAGTGAATAGACTTTAATTCGAGAGTAGGGGAGGGTCTTGGGTATTTAGGTGGATTGAGGTATGGGGGGGATTAAGAATATGTGAGAAGTAACTTTTGCAAAGAATATGTTGGGGATTAATAGTTCATATTGCTCTCGGTATAATTCAGGTGCTTGAGATTAGAAGCAATCCCTTTCCTGAGGCTGCCTCTTTTCCTTGGTCAGGACTTTACAGTCTATAGTCTATATTTTAGCCGGTCTTGGTGCGTGGCAGGGCCTCTGATTGTCACAGTAGAGCTGATTCTGAGTGTCTGTCCGCAGGTAGGGTGGGCCGTCAGCAACCTGGCTGGGTTTTAGGGCTGCCAGTGTTCTGGAGCCCACAGGGTGCCCCCTCCCACTCCTGGTGGAGGTTCCTGCCCATGATGAGCACCCAGCACCCCTGCAGGGCAGCCCACAACTTAGCTGGTCCCTGTGAGGACTGGCCCCAACCCCTCAGGTCTGGGAGGAGGCCGCCCCTGTCCATCAACACTATCCGGGGTCCACGTACACTGTCCCGCCCTTCCAGGGTGGGCACCACTCCTCCAAGCCAACCAGCTCTCCGCGGAGTCCTTTACGGCCTCTGTGATGAGCCCCTTCCAGGCGTGGGCAGTGCGGCCTTTGTCTCCGGCAATGGCGGGTCAGTTGCCCCTGCTACCAGCTCCCGGCTGCCCAGCTCGCCGTTTGGAGTTTCTGCGGAGCCTGGGAGTCTGGGTGGCTGCGCAGGGCCGGGCCTCCCCCCTCGCAGGGGCCTCCAGCCGCTGTTTCCCTGGTGGCCCAGCAGCACAGTCTTAGGCCCTCTTGCCGCCCTGGCCGGTGCAATTCCCCGCTCCCCGGCTCCAGTTTCCCACAGGACTCTTCTCCTCCACCTCTAGCCCAGGAGGAGCCTCCTCTCCCTGCTGCCTGAGTGAGTCTCTCACACAGTCCCTCCCTTGCAAGAGTTCAATTCTGCATTCCCTACTGCGTCTGCCCTCTCTGCCCGCACTTCACTGTTGAGACTTCCAGTCGCCAGGGAGCCCAGAGCTGGCCTCAGTCAAACGCGCCTCTCTGGGCAGAGCCACCCCTGCCCAGAGCCCACCTAGGCCCGCTGGCCTGTCGGTCGAGAACGCCTCACCTACTGTCCTGCTGGCCTCCTCTGCCTCTGGGCTGCGCTCCCCCTTATCCAGATGCTGCCCGCTCCAATTCCCAGGGTCCTGAAGCTGCCCCACGCTCCCCATCCTGTCCTCCAGCTGCCCGGGTACTCGAGAACACCATCAGCACTGCTCTCTACTCTGTCGCCATCTTCCCTCTGAGCCCTTTGTATTAGATAATTTCTACTTTACTTTTTAATTCCTCTGAACTTCATTTCCACCTTCTTCTGTACTGTTATTGTTGTACAAATTATATATACACATACATACATATATAATGACATATATACATTATATATATATAATTTGTACTACATCTATGTGATCATTTTATGAATTTTTTAAAGAAAGATTAAAGAAGAAAGCTGTTATAAACAAAACAAATGTCTTTTATATTTACCTATGTAGTTACCTACACTATTCAGTTTATTTATTCATATGGGTCTGAGTTAATGATCAGTACCTTTTCATTGCAGCCTTAACAATTCACTTTAGTATTTCTCATAAGTTAACTTTGCAATGAATTCTCTCAGTTTTTGTTTACCTGGTACTGTCTTAATTTCTCCTTCATCTTTGGAGGATTGTTTAGCTGGATATAGAATTTTTGGTTAATATTTATTTCCTTTAAGCATATTAACATTTATTTCCTTTAAACATATTGAATATCCTCTCACTGCCTTTTGGCCTCCATATTTTCTAATAAGTCACCTGTTACTTTTAGTAAAGGTTCCCTTTTACATAATAGTTTTTTCACTTGTCACTTTCTAGATTTTCTCTTTGTCAATGACTTTTATGAATTTGATTATGATGTGAGTCCCTGAGTTTTTTCCTAGAGATTTTTAAGCTTCTAAAATGTATAACAATGTTTTCTAAAAAAAAAAAAAAAAAAAAAAAAAAAAAAAAAAAAATACAGGCATTTTCATATATTTTAAGTAATTTTTTATCATGTGCAATTTGTTTTTCCTTCTAAGACTCACCTGTACTTAAATATATTTAATGGCACATAGGCTTCCAAGGTTCACTTTTTATCTCTTCATTCTTTTTTTTCTGATTGATCTTCAGATTATATCATTTCTATTGGCCAAATTTCAAGCTTGATCTTTCTTTGTCAACTCATACTTGTTTTTTAGCCCTTGTAATGAATGTTTCACTTCAACTCCAGAATCTCTTTTCTTCTTTTATTTATACTGTCTATGTTTTTATATATTATACATTTGATAACATTTTATTCCCATATTTTTCTTAACTTCTTTAGACAGTTTCCTTTAATTCTGTGAAAATATTTACAATAGTCAACAAAGTATTCTTTACTCAGTCTCAAATCCAGACCCCTCTGAGACTTTTTCTGCTGACTGCCTTTATTCTTTTTGCATGTAACATACTTTGCCATTTAAGTGTTTCTTAATTGTTGATTAAAAACTTGATATTTTAGATAATCTATTGTTAAATACCTGATCTCATAGTCCTCCATCCATTTGTTTATTCATCTCTCTCTTTTTTTTAAGATTTTATTTCATTATTTTTAGAAAGAGGGGATAGGAGAGAGGCAGAGAGGGAGACAGACATCAATGTATGGTTGCATTTCACCTGCCTCCAGCCACAGACCTGACTGGAGACCTGGTTTGCAACCTGGTTATGTGCCCTGGCTGGGGAATTGAACCTGCGACTTTTGGGTTCACAGGCCGGCACCTTAACCACTGTGCTACCAGCCAGGGCTGAGTCCTCCATCCACACAAAATTTGTTGTTGTTGCTAGTTTGTTATTTTTTACTTTCTTCTTGCTGCTTATTAACTTGGGCTAATAAAGTAGTTTTTGTATCCTGGCCATGTGAAATCACTGAGTGCTTTGCCAGATGGTTGGGTTTTTTGTTTGTTTGTTTGTTTGTTTGGGTGCTACATTCTTCTCTTGTTTTATTTTTAAGCCTGGACTTCCTAGGGATCACACCTTTTGTCAGTATAATTTAGTACGGATTTAGCAGAAGATCTTCTTAATACCTTTCCTTTATAATATATCCACCTTTTTCCAAGTGGACATATTGGAAAAAGAGTACTTACAGACTTCAGGAAATTTAGAAGACAACTGTAGATTGTGCTTTTTGCTTGCACATGCTATCAAAATCATCTAGATGTGAGTAACTGGGACCTATTCCCATCACAGGTATTTACTGGGCATGTGCACAGCCTTCTGCATGAGTGAAGCCTATTAAATTGCCAGCAATGTGTCAGAGCTTTCTAAAACTTTCTATTATCATGCAGTTTTCCAGTATATTGTTTTAAATTCCAGTCCAGACACTACTTTGCTGCATCTGAAATCACAGTCAGACAGCTGAGCTATTCCCAGAGTTTGCTATAGTAATCATAATTTGATCATACTGACTTCCCAGGAACCAATAAGTTTGGATGAAATATTTATTGTGTTCTAGGAATAGTGTCTTTAAAAGGAATTCAATGAGGTCAGATTTCTCCATTTTCTGTAGCTTTTGCCTACTGTGCCACTAAGCATGTGAAGCAGGTATGATCAAAATAGACATAAATTAAAATGTGTCTTGCTATCTTACTGAGATTCAAAGGTTTGTCTTGGAAAAATCATGTTCAGTTTATTCTATGGCTTTGGTTAATTGTCAGAGTTCTGAAATTGTTTGTCCTATGTCTTTTATACATATTTTCATTTTTCAAAAGAGAGAAAGTACACCAAAGTCCTTACTTAAACATTTTGGAAGTTAACCTATAAAGAGAATTTTTTTAACTGGGCAAAATGTTTGAATAGAAGACCACTACATTGTCATTCGATTCTGAGATTTCATGTTTTGGTGACTTCAAATGTGCTCTGGTGAAAATAAAATTTGTGATCTACAGAAAACTTCCTTTTATATGCTACATATGGCTGGGGAGTTATTAGTATTACCTTATAAAATAATGAGTTTAAATGATTTTCACTTTTGGAGGAAGTAGTTTTTGGATTTAAGATAATAATAATCTTCATTTCATTTACGTTTACTTTTATTACCATTATGAGTTACCAAACATGGTGCTTAATACTTTGAATAGATTAATCATTCTACATGACATTGATTTAGAATCATTAACATAAAATATTATACTATGTCAGTGTGTACAGATAAGTAGAAAAAAACTCACACTTTTGAAGGGTTAACAGGAGACTGTATCCAATGAAATTTCCTGTTTCAAATTCCCCTTTAGTTCTATATCAGACATGAAGAAAATGGTATTTCCACTTAGTGATATAGTATGGTTTCAATTCACTGGAAATATAGTAGATTTAACTGGCCAAAACCAGAAAAGTAAAAGTAAAAATATTGTAAAGTTAATCTTTTTTAAAAAGCTTTTATTTATTATTTACAGAGAGAGGGGAAGGGAGAGAGGCAGAGAGGGAGAGAGACATCAATGTATGGTTGCATTTTCACCTGCCTCCAGCTATGAATCTGGCTGGATAACTGGCTTATTATATGCCCTGGCTGGAAACCAGACCAGCGACCTTTGGGTCCACAGGCCGGTGCCTTATCCACTGTGCCACCAGCCAGGGCAAGTTAATCTTTCTGTTTCAACATTTATTATTTCTTGTATAGAATCTGCTTGCAACAAAATTTATACTTGCCAAAATTTTGCATAAAATTAATCAATTTTAAGTATGAAGATGTACTCTTTTCAAAGTTAAATATAGCAAATCAGTCATAGGTCAGACCACCTGACAATTGGGTGGGTATGCTATGTCTTGGAGCTTGTGTGTCCGAAATAACCAGAGGCCCATGCATTTAAACTACACAGGGAGGCAATCCATTTATTTACATCTTTATTCTTTATAAAGCCACTATAGTCTTTATAAAGCCAAAAATACCCTACAGAAATTCAAAAGTTAGAGTAATGAGGATTATGATTTAGCTGAGATTCTGACAATGTGAGTTGACATAAAAATTTAAATCAAATTACTATAAAAATGCCATCATGAACAGACAGTCTTCTAAATAGTGAACAAATCTAGTACACAGATGGAATTTTTCACATTGTTAAAATTGATAAGATATTCTCTAAAGAGGACTAAATATTTTCAAATCCACTACAATCAGCTTCCCTAAACACCATTCAAAACATTGTATAATCTATTAATAGTCCTTTGAAGCTTCATGGACATTTTTAAAAAGATTTTATTTATTATTTTTAGAGAGAGGGGAAGGAAGAGGCAGAGAGGGAGAGAGAGATCAATGTATGGTTGCCTTTCACCTGCCTCTAGCTACAGACCTGGCTGGAGACCTGGCTGGCAACCTGGTCAAGTGCCCTGCCTGGGGAATTGAACCAGCAACCTTTGGGTTCACAGGCTGGCACCTTATCCATGGTACCACCAGCCAGGGCCCTTATGGACATTTTATTGGAAAAGTAGTGTGTGCATTTGTGCGTATATGTATATGGATAATGGTCCTTGTAATATAGTGACTTTAGTCCAGTCAGCTAATAAACCACTCAGGATTTTATGTGATTCCACTTCATTGAACTATATAACCCACTTTAGAGAATGGCTAGCAACTCAGCTACTTTCTGGAGATACAGGGAGTTCATACAGCACTGCATTCAATCAAAAAAGCTGCTCTCACTTGTGATTCTTATAAAGTAAATCTTTAGTATCCTATAGGTTCTCATACTCCAAAATCATATGTGATATAATTATAGAATTATGACCATATATGTCAGCACCATAACAGATTATGTTTTCTCTCTTTAACCTTTTATGTTATTGAAATAGTTATTTATCTCACATGTTCAGTATATTTTATAATTTTAGTTCACTTATATTATCATATATCATATACAATTATTAGTTTAATAAGCTACCATTTTAATAGGGCAGATAGAAAGGTGATGATTTTGCTTTGACAAATTGTTTATTTTTCCTAAATTATGCAAGAATGATCTCACCTAAGCAATATAATTTATAATCAAAGGCATTTTTAAAGGACCTCAAAACAATCCTGGGCTTATTAAATTAAAATCACTGTCCTGTGGCACACAGAGAAGTCCATCATGCATTTTAGGAAACAAATGGAAAGACATTTTGTGCTCATAAATTTAATAACTTTATATTGTTAAGATGCAAATACTACCCAATGCAATTTGTATTAAAATCCAAACAACAGTTTTTCAGAAATATAACATCTATTGTCAAATTTATATGGGATTACATGGGACTTCATATAGCCAAAATCATCTTAAAAAAGAACAAAGTCAGAGTCAGGTGAAAGGTAACTATACATTGATGTTTATCTTCCTCCCTGCCTCTCTCCCTTCCTCTCTCTCTACAAATAATAAATAAAATCATAAAAAAAAAAAAAGAACAAAGTCAGAGGTCTCACATTCCTGGCTTCACAACTTACTAAAAAGCAACAGTAATCAAAACGATATCACACTGGAATAAACACTGACATACAGACCAACAAATTAGAACAGAGGTCTCAGAAATAAACCATTGCACATAAGATCAAATGATTTTTAACAATGATGCCAAGACCATTTTATGGGAATAGGTCAGTATTTTTAATAAAAGATGTTGGGAACTCTGGATATCCACATGCAAAAGAATGAAGTTGGACTCTTTTTTTACATGATATACAAACATTGAGGCAAAGTAGATCATAGGACTTAAGAAGAAAACAAAGACTGTAAATCTCAAAAGAAAACATACAGAAAAACTTTTAGGATATTGGATATTGGATTTGGCAATGATTTTTTGAATATGACACTTAAAACACAAACAACACAAGCAAAAATTAATTAGATTAATCACAAATAAAACCTTTTGTTCAATACAGTGAAAAGGCCATGTATAGGATGGAAGAAAATAATTGCCAATAATATCTAGTAAAGGATTAATATCCAGGCTACATAAAAATTTCCTACAAATTAACAATGATAAATAATAAACAATTGAATTCAAAAATGGTCAAAGCACTTGCAGGGACATTTCTACAAAGAAGATATACAGATGCACAATAAGAACAGAAAAAAATACTCAACATCAGTTATTATTAGAGACATGCAAATAAAATTCACTCATTAGGAAATCTATTATCAGAAAAACAAAACAAAACAGAAAATAACATGTTATGACAAGGATGTGGAGAAATAGACAACCTTGTGTCCTGATTGTGGAAATGTAAAATAGTGCAGTCATTATAGAAAACATGGTTGCCCTTTAAAAACTTAAACATAAAATTACCACATAACCTAGTTATTTCATTTCTGGATATATGCCCAAAAGAATTGAAAGTAAAAACTTGAATAGATATCTGTGCACTGATGTTAATAGCAGCATTATTTATAATTGACAAAAAGCGGAAATAATGCACATGTCCATTGATAGGTGAATGGATAAACAACATGTGGTATGCATACAATGAAATATTCAGTTATAAATAAATTAAATTCTGATATAACACTACAATAGTATGAAACTTTAAATTGAAATAAGCCACACCCAAAAGGCCAAATATTGTACAATTCATCTTATATATGATATTGAGTAGTCAAATTTATTTAAAAAATTAGTAGAATGGTATATGTCAGTGGCTGGGTGGAGAAATGTTTCAGAAGTTAATGTTTCATGGATACGGTATCATTGTGAAAAGATGACAATATTCTAGAATGATGGTAGTCATGGTTGCATAACAATATAAAAATACTCAATATCACTGAATTGTATGCTTAAAAAGGTTAAAATAGTAAACAACTGGTAAATATGTATTTATTATTATATTAATATCAATAAAATAGTACAAAATCCATGATAAAAATGTGTTAAAATTTTTAATTGTCATCACTACTGCAGCTACTACTACTACTAGTAGTACTGCTCTGTACTATTAGATCAATTTTCAGATATTGATCTGTTTATAACATAATTCAACCTGTCTGAAATCTCTTCTGCCATCCACAGCATTTGGCTTCCTGGAACTGTATGTCTCCACAGGCACTGAACCATGAATGATTGGAATGGGAGTAAATGGATGATCCAATTTGAACTAAGTATGCTCTCACTCTCAGGAATGAAAAAGAGTATCAGAGAGGTATGAAACATATATATCCTTCCTTGAAGTTGAAGAAGTGAAGAAAAATCATGTACAGTGAGAAAAAATATTGAAATCGTATTACATCTCTGCTCTTAGGTATAAAGTATACCTTTATATCTAAATTTCTAGAGATATAAATATACATCTATATCTATATCTTTATATTTAGACTTATTCCCCTGTATGGCATCTAAAAATCTAAACCAACAAGTTAATATAAAAATAGAAACCATTTTAGGATAACAGTGTGACTGCATGTAAAAGCAATACCTTATGAGGATACTCCTGCAGAGGATATTTGACAAACTCCTTAAATTTCTTTATCACTATTTTTGCCAACATCATACATACATATAAGGCTACAGAAAATTAGAAACGTAAGTCAATCTAAAGTGCTACATCATCAAACATTTTAACATCATTGATTTCAACACTGCATATACAAAGTGAATCATTAATTTGGAATTCAAGTCACTATTTTATATAATTTTAAATGGATTTTTAAAAATATAAAGGGTGTAATTGACTATGAGAGAGAATTCATGACAAAAGATATGATTGTTTTCTCCAAGGTAGAGTGAACAGGGCAAAATCAAGTGATTATTTTAAGTTCTGTATTACCTGACTTCTGCATTTGAAAGTTAATCATTCTATTTTGTTCACTTTACTGATAACTTCCAGACACTTTTAAAGATGAAATTACAAATACTTATTAATCAGGTAAACACTGGCAATGAAAGAAGATTGAAATCACTTAATTATCTGCTTTATCAGAGTATAACTGCATTAATTCTTTGGGAAAGTAGGTATTTCACTAATACAGGAAGTATCCAAGTCACGTGTGTTCAAAATTCCAATGTATGTATTTGACTCTTGAATACAACTTAATGAATACCATATGACCAACTTACCAAATGTAAAAACCATAATATTAGAAGGGTCTGAGAAATAAAAAATCGAATTCATTTACAGAAAGCATGAGTAACAATCAAAACCATATAGAAAATATATTTTATTGTTCTGTAATGGGTGAGATCATATGGTACTCGTCCTTCATTGACTGGCTTATTTCACTAAGCATAGCACTCTCCAGTTCCATCCATGTTGTTGCAAAGGGCAGGAGTTCCTTCTTTCTTTCTGCTGTGTAGTATTCCATTGTGTAAATGTACCAACAAGCAAAACAGAACCAAATATATGAATACAGTGAATAGGCCTCCAGTGGTCAGGGGGAAGGAGGTTGGGGGGAGGGGGGAGGAAGAGGCAAGGAAGGGGAGCAGTTTAGACAAGAACCTAGTATAAAGGAACCATGGACATGGACAGCAGGTAGGATTGACTTTGGGGGGAATGGGTGGTTGGGGAGGGGGGCAGAGGGGAGCAAAAAGGGGATGGATGTAATACAACAACAATAAAACTAAATTAAAATAAATAAATAAATTTTAAAAAACTTTGGTACATTTACACACACAAAAAGAAAAAATAAAATATATTTTAATGTGTGCAATAAAGTAGAATATTAATTTCCAATGATAGTTTTAGAGAAAAACAATTCATACATTCCTCACATAATATTCAATTTTAATATCCATGTCTTTGGGTATATTATTTTTCTCCATTTGGCTGGACTTTCTATTCCTTTGTGTAATACAAATCATATTTATCCTTCTTCAAGGAACTCTGTCAACTTTGTGCTTTCCTTTTAATCCGCTCTCATAACACTTAAATGTCCATATAATAGGAGGATAGAAGACAGTGCAAGAGTGAGTGAAAACTATGCTAACATTCTCCCAGGATCAATCTTGAATCACAACTAAATTGTAGAGAAATATCTGGAATAAGCAACTGAACAATAGCTGGAGAGGAGCTTTATAACCACAGTAAGAAGAAACTACTTCATTACAATATGACTGGTATAGAGTGCAGAGGAGGTGTGAGAGGGCTGGGTAGGCTCCCATAGGTGACAGTTGAAGTACCAGGGGGAAATTTCAGTGGCCACTGATTCCCCCTGAGAAGTGTGTGTGCCAAGACCCCAAGCAGGGCACCCCAGTAGATAACATCAGAGCCAGAAATAAACCCAGATAACGTCCAGCTGAGAGAAGTGACAGGGCTTCTATCTACCAAGGAGACAGCTGGAGATAGAGAACCACTTAAAGGGCCAATGCATAAAATTTCATTTCTAGCCACTTACCCTGAGCTCTGGCAAAGATGGGAAGGCAGAGGGGACTAGAAACACTTGAGGAGAGTGTTTCTAGATAGTGGCTCTGGGGAGAGGACTGAGGGAGCAACTGCCAGGACCCCTGTGCTAAGTCTATTTTTTCCTTTTTTTTTAATTTAATTTTATTGTTTTGTATTACATCCATCCCCTTTTTACTCCCTTCTCTCCCCTCCCCTACCCACCCATTCCCCCACAAACTCAATCCCACTTGTTATCCATGTCCATGAGTCATTTTTCATACAGTAGGAGCCATCTTGCTCAGGTAGAACAGTCCCCTTCAAGTGATCAGCCTGAGGGGAAGCAATAGCACCAACCACAGGAATTACTCTGTCCCACTCTGTAGTGCTTAAACCTGACTACTGATTACAGATAGACTAGATTAACAATTGAAGGAGACAGCCACAGGCCATGGACCATTGGCAATCCCAGACTGCCTAGAGCCAGACTGGGACAACATATGACATGACCAGGGGCAGGCTCAGAAAGAGAAGATAGTGGTAAACACTAGATTATACTGAGATGAATTCCACAGTGGTCTTCTTCATTATTTGCATGATGATTTTCTCTCCTGTGTGGTTTCTGACATTTATTTTTTGTCCATCAAGCATGTGCCTATTAGGTCACTAATTTTTATATTATAGTTTATTTCAAACTTCATATTTTGCTACTCTTCTTCCATTCTCTTCTTATTAATATTTAAATTTTTATTTTCTCTCTTGGTATAACTTGTTTCCATTCAGCATTCTATTATTTTTTTCTCTCCAGCCTCTCAAAGTCTTTTTCTTGTCATTAATCATCTCATATTCTTTCTCCCATTCTTAAAATACCCTTTTTCTCTCTCCAACTTTATCAATATTTCCTCATTGGTTATGGATATGGTAGTTGTTGTTGCATTTCTTTAACCCTATTTCTAGATCTTCACTAGTTTAGTATTTCAAATTTCAAATTTAACTGTCACTCTCTCCTATGCTATTTTGCCTTCTTCCTGAACTATATTTCATTTAAAATTTTAATTTTCCCCTGTCTTAGCCTGTTTTTTATTCCTCACTCTTAGTATTCCTTCTCTCTCTATTCTCTCAAAATAACTTCTCTTTCTCTAGATACTTCTTAAGAATTTCTTTCTTTTCCACCTCCCTTATTCTCCCTCCTACATTAATTTTTGTTTATTTGCTGTTGATAGTGCCATGTTGGATCATTTTCTTCAATTTGGTTTCTCTCTCTCTCTCTCTCTCTCTCTCTCTCTCTCTCTCTCTATATATATATATATATATATATATATATATATATAGATAGATAGATATGGATATAGATATAGATATAGATATATTTGAACCTAATACTATATGATTCCCTTCTTTTAATCCATTCTGACTTCTCCTCTCCCTTTTTATTTATAATGTAGATTTTACTTTCTTTCTGTCTTTGCCTTGTCTCTATTCCCTACTTTTACCATTGCTTCCTCCTCTATCCTCTCAATATAATTTTTCTTTCATTTACTCATTCATTTATTTTCTCCTAATACTCATAAGCTCTCTTCACCTTTAATAATATTTGTAAGTCATAGTGTGATTGTAGGTGGGGGTTATTTTTGCAAGCATGGGTTTGTTTCCTGAGCTGTTGTGTTTTGCTTGGGCAGCACCTCTACAACAGCATACAAGACATGATGAGTGGAGTGACCCTTAGCCATCCAGAGGGAGGGACACACCAAAAAAATGACCCAACAAAAACCAAAGCACAATTACAACAAGAGAGTCAACATAAATGGCACAAAGGACATCTCAAGAGCATCAAATTCAAGAGATCAAAGAGACTGAACTACTGAATCTCACAGGTCTCCTACCACAGAAAGTCACACCAGAAAGACAGGGAGTCGAAGCAGATCAATCCAAGAATGGAAACAAAAGAAGAGTCACCTAAAATAGGGAGGCAAAGAAACAACCTCCAAATGAAAGAAAACAGGGAATTCTCAGAAAAAGTGCTAAATGAAGTAGAGGCAAGCAAACTATCAGACATTAGTTGAATATAATTGTTAAAAAGATGCATAATCAGCTCAATGAGAACTACAAAGAACTCTAGGGGAGTTACAAGGAACTTACTGCAAAGTACACCAGCATGACAAAGGAGGTATAAACTATTAATAAGAGCCAGGAAAAATGAAGAATTACAATATCTGAATTGAAGAACATAGTAGAAGAAATTAAAAGCAGGCTAGATGAAGCAAAGCATCAAATCAGAGAGCTGGAGGACAAAGTAGAAAAAAGTTTTCCAGACAGAGAAACAAAAATTTTTAAAAAACTAAAAAAGAATGAAGATCATTTAAGGGAGCTACACAACAACATGAAATGTAATGATATCAACATCATAAGGATATCAGAAAGAGAAGAAGAAGAGTAAGGAATAGAATCCCTATTTGAAGTAATGACAGAAAACTTCCATAACTTGACGAGAGGTAAAAATCACCCAACTCCAAGAAGCGCGGAAGATCCCAATCAAGATCAATCCTAAGCAGCCCATGCCAAGACACATAATTAAAATGGCAACATTTAAAGACAAAAGAGAACATCTTAAAAGCAGCAAGGGAGAAACAGCTAGTAACATATAAAGGTTCTCTGATAAGGCTATCAGCTGGTTACTCAACAGAAACACTACAAATCAAAAGGGAATGTGAAGAAATATTCCAAGTAATGAAAACCAAAGGCCTGCTACCAAGACTATTCTACCTAGCAAGGCTCTCATTTAAAATTGATGTCAAAATAAGGAGTTTCTGAGACAAAAAAAAAAAAAAAAAAAGGTAAAATAACACATCTCCACCAAACCAGAATTGCAAGAGATATTAAAGGAACTTCTTGGAGAAGAAAAGAAGAAGAAGAAGAACAAGAAGGAGGAGGAGGAGGAGGAAGAAAGAGAAACACAGGTACAAAGGGGGAAATGGTAATACATACATACCTGTAACTAATAACCTTAAATATAAATGGATTAAGTGCTCCAATCAAAAGACATAGGGTAGCTGAATGGATAAGAAAACATGACCTACATATACGTTGTCTACAAGACACACACCTCATAACAAACTATCTACACAGACTAAGGGATGGGAAAAATATTCTAAACAAAAGTACATAAAAAAAAAGCTGGGGTAGCAATACTTACATCAGACAAAAATAGATTGAAAACAAAGGCCATAAAAAGAGACAAAAGACACTGCATAATACTTATGGAAATGTTCCATCAAGAAGATCTAACCCTTTTAAACTTATGCATCCAATATAGGAGCACCCAGTATATAAGGAAAATCTTGGAGAATTTCAGGAAAGATATAGACAACAATACATTTTTAGCAGAGGATTTTAAAACCCATTGTCAACAATGGATAGATCTTCCAAGCAAAGAATCAAGGATATTGTAGCATTGAACAATACTCTAGATCAAATGGACTTAACTATTTCACCTCAAAAGAGTAAAATATGCATTCTTTTCAAAAACACATGGAACATTTTCAAAAATCTACCATATAGTAAAATGTAAAACGATCTTCAACAAATTCAAAAAACTAAAATTATATCAAGTATCTTCTCAGATCACAAAGGCTTGAACCTAGAGACCAATCTCAAGGACAAAACTCAAACAAATTCAAATTCATGGAGACTGAATAACATGCTATTAAATGGATGTACAATGAGATCAAGAAAGAAATAATAAAATTTCTAGAAACAAATGAAATGAAGACACAACAACCCAAAACCTATGGGACACAATAAAGGCAGTCCTGAGAGAGAAGTTCATAGCAATACAGCCTACCTAAAAGGACAGAAAAATCTCAAATAAACAACTTTACATCTAGAAAAATAGAGGAAGAAGAACAACCAGAGCCTAGAGTAAGTAGAAGAGAGGAAATAATCATGGTCAAAACAGAACTGAATGACGTAGAGACTAAAAGTACAACTTAAAAGATCGATACATCCAGGAGTTGGTTCTTTGAAAACATAAACAAAATCAGCAAGCTTTTAACCAGACTCGTCAAGAAAAAATAAAGGGAAAGGACCCAAATAAATAAAAGAAAAGAAAGAAGAGAAATTACAAATGATACTACAGAAATACAAAGGATTGTCAGAAGTTATTATGAACAATTACATGCCAATAAATTGGACAACATGGGCAAAAGGGATGAATCTCCATAAAGTTGCAGATAATATGATAGTATACATAGAACACGCTATAGGATCCACCAAAAACTTACTCAGCCTAATAAATGAATTTGGCAAAATAAGGGAATAGAAATCAATATTCATAAATTAGAAGCATATTTGTATACCAACAATTAAATATCAGAAACAGATACTGGAAGAAATCCCATTTACTATAGCAGTAATAAAAATAAAATATATAGGAATAAATGTAACCAAGGATGTAAAAGACCGGTACTTGGAAAACTATAGAACACTGAAAAAATAAATTAAGGGAGATACAAATAAATGGAAGCATATACTATGTTCATGGACTGAAAAAATTAACATAATTAAAATGTCCATAGTACCCAAAGCAATGTATAGATCCAACACAATCCTTATTAAAATACCAATGACATATTTCACAGATTTAGAATATTTCAAAAATTTATATGGAACCAAAATAATCCACATAACCTCAGCAATCTTGAGAAAGAAAAGCAAAGTAGGAGGGCTCACAATACATGATATCAAACCATATTACAAGGCCTCTGTAATCAAAACAATCTGTTACTTGCATAAGAATAAACACATAGACCAATGGAACAGAATAGAGCCCAGAAATAAACCCAGGTTTCTATGGTCAATTAATATTTGGCCAAGGGGGCAGGAGCATAAAATGGAGTAAAAATAGCTTCTTCAATAAATGGTATTGGGAGAATTGGAATAGTATGTGAAAAATAATGAAATTAGACCACCAACTTACACCACACACCAGCATAAATTCAAAATGGATAAAAGAGTTAAATATAAGTATTGACACTATAAAAGCTCTAGAGGAAAACCTAGGCAGTAAAATTTCATATACCCCATACAGCAATATGTTTGCTAATGTATCCTCTAGAGCAAGGGAAATAAAGGAGTGAATAAACAAATGGGACTACATCAAACTAAAAAGCTTCTACACAGTTAAAGAAAACATCATCAAAATGAAAAAAAGAACTGACCATATGGGAAAACATATTTGACAATGATACCTCAGACAAAGGTTTCATTTCTAAGATATGTGAAGAACTCATATGACTCAACACCAGAAAGACAAACAATCCAATTTTAAAAATGGGTAAAGTACTTGAACAGAAACTTCTCAAAGGAGGATGTACAGAGGTCCCATACGTATGGATGCATATAAATGGATGTTCAACATTACTAGCCATCAGAAATATGCAAATTAAAATCATAATGAGACACCACCTCACATCTGTCAGAATGGTCATCATTAACAAATCAACAAACAACAAGTGCTGGTGAGGATGTGGAGAAAAGGGAACCCTAGTACACTATTGGTGGGAATGTAGATAGGTGCAGTCACTGTGGAAACAGTATGGAACTTCCTCAAAAAACAAAAAATGGAACTGCCTTTTGATCCAGCAATTCCACTGCTAAGATTATGCCTGAAGAATCCTGAAACACTAATTCAGAAGAACCTATGCATCCCTCTGTTTATAGCACCATTATTCACAATAGCCAAGTGCTTATCAGTAAATGAGTGGATCAAAAACTGGTACATTTACACAGTGAAATATTATGCATCAGAAGGAAAGAAGGGAATTTCACCTTTCTGGGAAGCATGGATAGAACTGGGAAGTATTATGCTTAGTGAAATAAGCCAGGCAGTGAAAGACAAATACCATATGACCTTACCTATAAGTGGAACCTAATGAACAACAACAACAACAACAAACAAACAAACAAACAAACAAATGAGAAAAATAGAATCAGCTTCATGGAAATAAGAAACAGACTAACAGTAATCAAGAGGACAGGGGGATAATGGGGGAAAGAAGGGGAAGGGTCTAATCAAGGAGCAAAGTATAAAGGACTCTTGGATATGGAGAGCAGGGTGGGGATTGACTGTGGGAGCAGGGGGTTGGAAGGGGCATGGAATATCATTAAGAGAGAACTTGGGACAACTGTAGTTGAACATTAAAATTTTTAATGAAAAAAATAATTTCACATTTTGAAAGTAAAGTAAGGAAACATATTAGGAAACTGTTCAATAAATTAAAATGGAGGTTTAACTGATACTCCTAGAGCCTAATGCCTAAGGAGCCACTTTTACCTATTGAGAAGATATATTTAGCAAAAACATAGTGTAAAAGCTAGTGATGTTATTTCAAGCCTGGTTGTCCCCATATGTCTTAGAGTTCTCTCAATTTTGAATAATAAACTTGGAATGAACTGGTCCATAACTAGGGTGCATTAATTTAAATTCTAAATAAAACTAAATGAAAATATCCTCACTTATAAGGACAATAATTTAATAAAAGGTTATAAGTGGGATGGAGGAAGGGAGAGAACAGGAGAAATGGCTCAGGGATTAAGAAGCATAACTGGTAGTTTCAAAATCAACAGGGGGATGTTAAGAATAGTGAAGGAAATGGAGAAGCCAAAGAATGTATATGCATGACCCATGAACATAAACTAAAAGGGTGGGGTGGAGTGCAGAGAAGAAGAGGGGTACCGGGTGGAGGGGGGCAAAGGAGAAAAATTGGGGCACTGTAATAGCAAAATGGATAAAATATACTTTAAAATATTTGGTTACTTTACAATAAAAAACCTATTTATTCTCACTATTCAAGACCCACACAAAAAAGTTTTATGAAAATAAGACCCATCTCAGGTATAGAAATTATCAATTTATTATGTTGTAGCTACTTACAGGATTATGTACTGTTGACCTTTTCAAAAAGAACTTTTTAAGATGATATTTATGTTCATTTTACTTGAGATACTCAAAGGTGCTAAATCCTTAATGGAGAAAATTTTGTGAGAATATTTTCATAAAAAGCTGAAGAAAATAAAAACAACAAACAAAATATTTAAAAGCAACTATACCTCAAATTCACATACAAGTTTCTTAGAACATCTTTTTATAATCAAATAATCAGGCAAATTCAAATGAATTATTTGAATTCATTATAAAAATTTGCAAGTAATTTTTGAGTGAATATTGTAGAGAACTGTATTGATATCATATGATTAATATTATTGTTTTTCTCTGACTAATTCAGAGTGGAGTTCTTTAAATTAGTACAAAGTTACCTGCTGTTGCAGAGGATTACACCAAAGGTCTTGAGCTGTATTTCAAAACGATTTTCTATTCCATTCAAAGTCTGGACTCATAATCTTGTTTTTCCTGAGTGGCTTAAAAGAGGTGAATCTGTTTTATTACTTTATCAGTAGCTCATATATCACATGTAAATAAGAGTATTTATCACTTAACTTTCAAATGCATTTTTCAATATCACCTCTCTAATCTTACCGTGTGGTAAAGAGATGGCAAACATGATAAACTTTAACCCTAGTAGGATATCAGCCCTGGAGAGAGAAAAATTACTTGCTTTAAGATACCTAGGAGGTCAATGACAGACAAAATTTTTTAATTCCTACTTTAGATTTGATAGGAACATGCAGATGAGTTTTCAGGAAACCAGCTTTTACTGCAGTTATTCTGGGAAATTAAAATAATCAATTCCATAAGAAATAAATAACATGAATGGAATATAACATACATATGATTTGTACCTCATTTTCCCCTTATCTGTTTCAAAAAATGTAAAATTACCCTGAAATAAACATTATATTAAAAGATATTACCTCATATGCTTCTTGTCTCCTGAACTATGTCAATGAAGGTAAATTTGTCAACTTTATAATGCACACAAATACAAACATACATGGCAAAAGTATCAAAATGATATTCAATAAAATTTTAATTAACACAGGTAATAAAGATTAGTGAAATTTTTGAATTATGAATATTTATAAAATGTACTCTATTTTTTCCCAGTTGATAGAGAAAATCTATTTTAATATAAGTTTCAAGCTAGGTTAGGGTTAGGGTCCTTGCTGTAATTACCTCAAACAATGACAATTTTGAAAGATCCTTCTTGCCCATAAATTCAACAGTTCTGATGATGTTACAAATCCAGTTTAATTTCCATGTGAAAACAAAAGTTTGAAGAAAGTTAGCTGCATCAGATCAATGCCCACCGCTGAGCATTGTGATTTTTCTTGTTACATGATTTTTCTCCTTAAGATCACCCTCATTGTTCTCCTCAAAGGGACTGCATTAAAGCCCATTTTAATTTGTCCCTGTTATTTGCATAAACACAAGAGCAACAATTGATCATGTAGGGTACCTTAGTCTACTTTGCTGGAAGTCACACAATAAACTTTTAAATTGAGTCTTAAGCCTTCAGGGCACAGAAGACAAACCACACTCCTTTCATCTGGCTCTTCCTGCAGGACCTATCTTCCACAAGTCCTTGAGGCTCCTGTGGTGTCTTAAGGTGCCTTCTTGCCATGTTTTAGGAAAGTAACTTTCAATCCTTCCCTGAAAAGATTGCCATGAACTATATGACCAACCAAAGTACCAGGCCTTTTCTTTAGTGGACTTTCACTAGCTTTGAAAGTCAATCTCAGTTCCTCAAAGCCTTCTAGTGACAACCAGAGTCTAGGCCTGCCTCCTTCAGGCATGATATTTCAGTCAGACTCTCAGTTAACAGTATTACCTTGGAAGCTGGTCTTACTGGTTTTATGCAAAAAACTTTATGCCATCTTCAGAATGCCAAACTCTGGAAGGATCATGTAAAGAGAAAAATACAAAGCATCAGGGAAAATATTTGTCCTTTTGATATCCACTAAGATTGCATTTCCATGCCTTATGCCTTCCATTGTTTGCTTTCCCACTTGATGCGGAGGCTTAACTCTTCCTGGAAAACCTCAATTTTTTTCCAGGACAGAAATAAAGCAAAATAAATATTGGCCAACCTGACTCAGCAGTACATTTCCAAGATCATACATTATGATCAAGTGGGTTTCATCCCAAAGATGCAAGAATGATACAACATTCATAAATCAATAAATAATACACAACATCAACAAATTGAAAGACAAAAACCATATGATCATAAGAATAGATGATGAAAAAACATTTGATAAAGTACAGCAACCATTTATGATAAAAACCCTCAGCAAAAGGGGAATAGAGGGAGCATACCTCAACATCATAAAGGCCATATATGAGAAACCTGAATGCAACATCATACTTAATGGACAAAAACTAAAAGTTTTCCCCCTAAGATCAGGAACAAAACAAGGCTGTCCACTTTCTCCACTTCTATTCAACATTGTCTTGGAAGTTCTAGCCATAGCCATCAGAGAAGAAAAAGGAATCAAAGGTATCCAAATTGGAAAGAAGGAAGTCAAACTGTCATTATTTGCAGATGATATGATAGTGTACATACAAAACCTGATAAGCTCCACCAAAAACTTACTTGACCTAGTAAGCAAATTTAGCAAACTAGCTGGATATAAAGTCAATATCCAGAAATCAAAACATTTTTGTATACCAATAATGAAACATCAGAAATAGAAGCGAGAAAACAAATCCCATTTACCATAGCAACAAGAAAAATAAAGTACCTAGGAATCAACTTAACTAAGGAGGTAAAAGACCTGTATTCAGAAAACTACAGAACATTGAAGAAAGAAATTAAGGAATATACAAATGAATGGAAGCATATACCATATTTATGGATGGGAAGAATTAACATCATTAAAATGTCCATACTACCCAAAGCAATGTATAGATTCAATGCAATCCCAATTAAAATAACAATGACAGATTTTACAGAAATAGAAGAAATACTTCAAAAATTTATATGGAACCAAAAATGCCCACAAATAGCCACAGCAATCATGAGAAAAAATAACAAGGTAGGACTTCACAATACTACAACAATACTGGACTTCAAACAATACTACAAGGCTACTGTCACCAAAACTGCCCGGTACTGGCATAAGAATAGACATATAGACCAATGGAACAGAATAGAAAGCCCAGACATAGAGATCAATGGAACAGAATAGAAAGCCCAGAAATAAACCCAGGAGTCTATGGTCAATTGATATTAGACAAAGGGGGAAGTAACATAAAATGGAGTAAAAACAGTCTCTTCAATTAGTGGTGTTGGGAGAACTGGACAGCAACATGCAAAAAGATAAAACTAGACCACCAACTTACACCATACACCAGAATAAACTCAAGATAGATAAAGGATTTAAACATAAGCAGTGCCACCATAAAGGTCCTGGAGGAAAATATAGGCAGTAAAATTTTTGATATCCTACACCAAAATATGTTTACTGATACTTCACCAAGGAGAAGGAAATAAAAGAACAAATCAACAAATGGGACTATATCAACCTGAAAAGTTTCTGTTCAGCTAAAGAAAACACCAGCAAAATTCAAAGGGAACCAACTGTATGGGAAAACCTAATTGCCAATGATACCTCAGACAAGGGTTTGGTCTCCAAAATATATAAAGAACTAATGCAACTCAACACCAGGGAGACAGACAGCCCAATTAAAAATGGGCAAAAGACCTGAACAGACAAATCACTGAGGAAGATATACAAAGAGCCCAGAGGCTTATGAAAAAATGCTCAACATCACTAGCCATTAGAGAGATGCAAATTAAAACCACAATAGGATACCACCTCACACCTGTGATAATGGCAATCATCAACAAATCAACAAACAAATGTTGGTGAGGATGTGGGGCAAAGGGAACCCTCATACACTGTTGGTGGGAATGCAGGCAGGTGCAGCCACTATGGAAAACAGTATGGAGTTTCCTCAAAAAACTAAAAATGGAACTGCCTTTTGATCCAGCAATTCCACTGCTAGGACTATACCCGAAGAATCCTGAAACACCAATTCAGAAGAACCTATGTACCCCTTTGTTCATAGCAGCATTATTTACAGTAGCAAAATGCTGGGAACAGCCGAAGTGCCCACCAGTGAATGATTGGATCAAAAAACTTTGGTACATTTACACAATGGAATACTACACAGCAGAAAGAAAGAAGGAACTCTTAACCTTTGCAACAACATGGATGGAACTAGAAAGTATTATGCTTAGTGAAATAAGGCAGTCAGTGATGGACAAATACCATATGATCTCACCCATTACTAGACAATAATGAAAAAAACAAACAACAAGGAAAACAGAACCAGATATATGAATAGAGTGAATAGGCCTTCAGTGGGCAGGGAGAAGGGAGTTGGTGGGAGGGGAGAGGAAGAGGCAAATAAGGGGAGCAGTTTAGACAAGAACCTAGTATGGTAGAACCATGGACATGGACAACATGTGGGATTGACTTTGTGGGTGAGTGGGTGGGTGGGGAAGAGGACATAGTGGAGCAAAAAGGGGATGGATGTAATACAACAACAATAAAATTAAATTAAAAAAAGAATAAAAAAAAAAACAAAAAGAAATAAAGCAAAATATAAAATGAAGAAAGAGTTCCAGAAGAAAAAGGGGACCTGGAACTAACCTTAGAATCTTGGCTTATTTCCCACACATGCCACTAACCGGCCACACAGATGAACTTTCCCAGGTCCCAAATGGTCCAAAGCCTCACTGGTAGAAGCACCCTCTCGCCTACCAGTGCATCCACTGGTCTCTTTGCAGAGATGTGACCTGTCACCACCCGGTCTCATGGCAGAGACATGACCTCTTGCTCCAAGCCAAATTCCACTGACACTAAATGACCCTTCCTAAGCCCCAAATGGCAAAGGTATGCTTTCCAACTATCTTCACAGATGACCTCTCCTAGGTTCCAATTGCCAAACAGTAGAGATGATGAGGATTCTCAATGTATCCAAAACAGTAAAGTTCAAACTATGTCCCCATAAAGGTCAGAAAACAAGCAAAGAAATCAAACAAGTGAAGAATGCCATACCCAAGAGTAAGGTTTCCTTTCCTCCAGGTTTAAAATGTTCACAATCTTTCTATACCTTTACCCACTCGAATTCTTCCTTGCTGTTTTGTTTTCTTTTTTTTTTTTTTCCCTTATAATGGGAAGAAACCTGTTATAACTCAATATATGGCAGTCCATAGCTTTGCAAGCACATGAAAAATGTCAAAGAAACTTTGTCACCCTATATTGGGGGTCATTGTCCTTTTCTGTAAGAGGAATTTCAAATCTCCTTCTGGAGTACAGGTCCGACTTTCCCTTTCCTCATTAATCACCACTTCAGGGTCTGTGTCCTCAGATGGTGCCTGTTTTATCCTTGTGTGGTGGATCCAGGGTTTGATCCTATCACCTTTAGGGAAGAATTCATTGTCAACAGGACATCACAGGGACCAGTCCATTGTCTAGCCAGCTGCTATTCAGAACCTTGAGTCTTCCAGGTCTTTAATCTTTGAGTGTGGTTAGTACAAATGACACTAATTGGTTTTCAGCTATCTATTTCCTTGAGCAGGGTGATATAATCTATTTACCCTCTGGTTGGGGAGGAAAAGTTAAAACCATTTACTCTTACCTTGGTTTAGGGAAGAAAGGATTTTGCAATTTACTAGATGGTTGTAAACTGCTTGGCCTTTTAGCAACCTACCCAGTTTCCCTATTCCACTTGTCCTGGCTTACTGGTTTGATTGTCTCATATATTTTTTAAATTTTTAAAAAGATTTTATTTCATTATTTTTTAGAAAGAGGGGAAGGGAGAGAGGCAGAGAGGGAGAAGACATCAATGTATGGTTGCGTTTCACCTGCCTCCAGCTGGAGACCTGGTTTGCAACCTGGTTATGTGCCCTGGCTGGGGAATCGAACCTGCGACCTTTGGGTTCACAGGTCGGCTCCTTATCCACTGTGCTACCAACCAGGGCGCTTGTTTCATATTTATACAACTGATACAATGATCTGAATAAATCACCAAAATATTTTCATGACCAAAATAAGCCAGGCACAAGAGAGTACATACTCTATGATTCCACTTACATAAAATTACTTTAAAAATTCAAACCTAATCTATTTTCCTTTTTTTAATTTTAGGCATTCCCTTCTTCAATGGTCCTCCTCCTTGCAATAGGTACATTAATTGCCACTTAGGAGGACTCTACTCTTCCCCTTAGGGTCCTGTTTTCTCCTGTGGCTTTGTCATCCTGTTTCTAAGAACATTGTGAGCTACTTCACCTTCCTTGCTTTCTGGGCATTGTAAACTTTAAAGACTATGCCAACCAGTTGAGAGGGATTCCTTCCCAGTGTCCCATCTAACTTCTGAAGTTTTAGTTTAATATCTGGGGCACTTTGTTCAATAAATCATGTTTACCATCCTCACATTTTCTGGTGCCTCTGGGTTGCATTAGTGTGCTTTCTATAGGCCTAAAAGAGCCTCTAAAAAGTCAGAAGGATCCTTATTGGGTCTTTGTTGAACAGCCAGTATCATATTCAGGCTCTTTTGCTTGGGCACCCCCTACCCCTTTCTTAATCCCTTCCAGTATATATTTTCTACAATGTTCTAGGAAGGCTAGGCCCCCACAATTTGGGTTCCAGTTAGATTCTGTCAAGGAAATGTCCCCAGTAGGATTGTAGGTCCCATCAGGGTTCTCTTGGTGGGGATGTTGAGTCTCTTCATTAACCTTATTTATAACTAGCCAACTCTTATCCACAGTTAAGATAATTAGGAGAGCCTGCACACCTGCCCAGTTTGGATGATGCCTGGCAAAAATGGAGGTGATAAGATCTACTATTCTCCAAAGATTATTCCTATATGAGGGGTTGGAATTCTTCCAGTTTAGTTAAGTCTGAAGTGGAGAACAGATTATGGGCCCAGTAGTAGCCAACAGGCTGGCCTTGCTGATTTACTCCATCTATAGGATATTGCCTCAATGGAAACTGTCTTGCTCCAGACAGGGGTGCTCCCTGGCCAAATTGGGTGCTCTGATGGGCTTTTGAAGGGGATACCTATTTCTCATCATATAGGGATGGAGCTGTTGGCTCTGTGGTCTCTACTTTAGGGGCAGCTCACAAAGAGGGTGGCAGTGAGGAAACTCTTCCTGACACCAACCCTGGGTCCCCTGAGTTCAGAACATTGACAAGGTTTACCTCCTCATTCATTTTTTTCCTGTGCCTCCTTCTCTGTACTATCAAGTGATTCTCTGTCCCTGGTGAAACCCTATTATGCAATGACATAAATGCATTGACATACAGATTTATACAATCTGTCTAACTTTTGGCAATACTATTTCAATTGCATGACAGTATGATAATTTAGGGAGCCATACACTGGCCACCTTTCCTAATAATCCAAAACATACATAGACCACAGAGTATTACAATAATTAATCAGTACCTCCTTTGACATTGGGTAATAGCAGTACATATTCCAGTCTGCCAAAAATCCTACCAAGTGGGCTTCCTCTACTGTCGTTATTCGTCCAGATGTACAGGTCAAAAGCTATAACCAGAAAAATCCAAGAAGCCTGAGAATATATAAATAAAACTGGTATACAGGACTCCATTATACTATCTATGTGCCCCCTATCCCCAAGTATATCCTAGGTATTAATGTGCTTCAGAGATTGTAGCTGCAAACCACTGCAGGAGAGTTCCACTTGAGAGTGCTTTTGGTGAAGGCTGTTTTGTGAGGATATGCCAAGCATCGTCCTGTACAGTTGCTGCCCCCACAGTGTGTAAGAGCCACTAAGCAGTATCAGCTAGCTGGAGGGCATGAGGAAATTTCTGCCACTATTGGGGAGTTAGAGAAAGTAGGGATTATAAGAGATGCCCATAGTTCCTTAAACCTCCGTGTGTTGCCAGGTACAGAAGCCAGATAATGAAGGTAGATTATCAAGAGTTAAATGAGGTAATTCCCCTGATACATACAGCCATTCCTTCTGTGATGGATTTGATGGACCAGCTGGCTAACCAATGCATTGGGGACCTACTATTTTGTGGCTAATTTGGCAAATGCCTTTTCCTACATTGACAGTGCCCCAGAATGCCAACACCAATTTGCCTTCATGTGGGAAGGCCAGCAATGGACCTTTACGGTGCTCCTGAAAGGGCATCTACATAGCCTGACCATCTGTCACAGGCTTGTAGCAGAGGACTTGGCCAAGTGGCAAGCAGCCTGTTGCAGTGTCTGTTTTCCACTACATTGATGATTTTTTTCTAACCAGCGATTCTCTTGCAGAACTAGAGACAGCAGTGCCACAAGTGTTGCACACCTGAAAGCATAAAGTCAAGTTGCAGGGGCCTGGATTATCTGTCAAGTTCTTGGCAGTTGTCTGGTCAGGTAAGACAAAATGTATCCCTGATGCAGTGATTGACAAAATTCAGGCATACCCTATCCTCACCAAAGTGAAAAAACTCCAGACATCTCTGGGTTTGAGTACGTACTGAAGAGTGTTTCTACCACATTTAGCTCAGACATTGTGCACTCTCTAAAGGCTGGTAAAGAAAGGGGCACAGTGGGACTCAACCCCAACTGCAGAACAAGTGTTCCAAGAAGCAAAACAGGTCATTAAGGTAGCTTAAGCTTTGCATACTCTAGATCCTACTAGGCCCTGTGAATTAGATGTGCATGTGACACAAAAGGGCTTTGGATGGGGCCTGTGGCAGCGTTTGGAATGGCTGCAGCAACCTTAGGGTTTTGGTCCCAGTTACGGAAAGGAGCTGAAGTTCAGTACTCCTTAATTGAGAAGGAACTAGCTACCCATAGTGTATGATGCTCTGTTGGTCATGGAACCGGTAATTGAACTGCCCTGTGACGGTGAAGACCACCTACCCCATTGTGGGGTGGGTGCAAGACTAGATAGATAAGTGACATAGTGGGACAGCCCAGAAGCCCACATTAGCTAAGTGGGGGTCTTATCTGCAACAGAGGAGTATTCTCTCCACTAGCCCTCTTTGGGCTGAGTTGCAGGAAGTATTGGGTCGTGTGCCTATGTAGAAGGTTACTGCTCCTGCCACAGTAGAAGAAACAGAACCAAGTCCTTTCCATAAAGGAAAGGTACCCATCCCTGAGGATGCCTGGTACATGGATGGGTCAAGCAGAGGACAATCCGCTATGTGGATGGCTGTAGCAATCCAGCAAGAAATGGACATTATACAGTTGGATACCAGTGTTGACCAGTGTAGCCAGTGGGTTGAGCTATAGGCTGTATGGCTCATGGCTGTGAATGAAGCCCCACCCTTGACAATCTGCATGAACAGTTGGGCAGCTTACCTGGGATTAATGTGGATCTCTACATGGCATGCTAATCAATGGATGGCTATGCCTAGCCCTTTATGGGGCCAGGATTTGTGGCAAGACTTATGGGAGCTAGGCCACCAGAAGGCAATTACCGTATTCCATGTGACAGGGCATGTGCCCCTAGCCTCCCCCAGGAATGATGAAGCAGATACACTGGCCAAGGTGAGATGGCTAGAAATGGTGTCCACAGGTCCATCTGGGAATGAAGTTGCCCAGAGGTTGCACTGTCACCCTCTGCATGCTGGGTGAAAGACCATGTGGTTGATGGAGAAGGCCTGGGGACTGACTGCCTGTAACCTTAGCAGAGGTAGAGGAGGCTTGTGAAACCTGTGTTGTCTGCTCATGAGAGCACCTATGATGGCCTGCAGGAACTACTGGGCAGGTGATGTGGGGATGATTGCCACTTAGTGGCAGATTTATGTAATTGTCCCCTTGTCTAGCTCAGAAGGATATAAATACGCCATTATAAGGATAAACACAACCATATAGCTGTTGGCTGCATACCCTGTATGCCACCCAGATCAGAAAGCAATGCTCATTGCACTGGAGCACTTGTGCCCTGCCTATGGGTGATCCTTGGTTATAGAGAATGATCAGGGAAGGCATTTTATAGGAGCCCAAGTGCAACAGTGGGCCCGAGACAAACTGGAAATTTCATGTAGCTTATCATCCCCAAACTGCTGAGATGACTGAGTGATAAATCAGCTTACTGAAGCAGAGTATGGGAGCTACAGCAACTGCTGCTCCTACCCTGAGAGACTGGACAAAATGCCTGTGGACTGTCCTTTGCACTCTGGAAAAAAAAAAAAAAACGAGTAGGAGGGGAGGTCCTCCCCCAGTGTAGGCACTACTGCACCAGACTGCTGCTCCTATCCAGCTGCAAGTGCAGACTAAGGGTGCCCTGTTGAAACCCAGCATAGGCAGACAGGGAAACATCCTACTGTCTGCACCTGAGGACCTGGAGTGAGGAGAAACAGCTGCTTGGACATGGCCTTGGGAAATAAAGGTTTGATTCTGAGTCAAGGCACATACTTGGGTTGCAGGCCAGGTCTCCTGCTGAGGGCATGTGAAAGGCAACCACACATTGATGTTTCTTTCCCTCTCTTTTTCTCTTCCTTCCCCTCTTTCTAAAAATAAATAAATACAATCTTAAACAAAAGAAGAAATATTTCATATATATCCTAACCTTTCAACCTATCACATTGGGATAAAAAGAAAGAGCAAGCTAAAGCAAGCAGAGGGAGTGAAATAATAAAAACAAAAAATTGTGCAGGTACAAAAGAAATAAAAAATAGAAAAGTAATAAAGAAATCAATAAAACCAAAAGTTGTGTCTACCTTTTTTAAAATGTATGTATTTATTTTCAGAGAAAGTGGAGGGAGGGAGGGAGAGAGAGAGAGGGAGAGAAACATTAATATGTGAGAGAAACAATCTGTTGCCTTTCACACACCCTCAACTGGGGACCTGGCCCACAACCCAGGCATGTGCCCTGAACGAGAATCAAACCAGTGACTTTTCAGTTCATAGGCTGATTGATGCTCAGTACATTGAGCCACATCAACCAGGGAAGCTGTGTCTTTTAAAAAGATTTAAAAAGTACAGAGTACATTGCTACCAGTCTTATAGAAAAGAATAAATTATAAGTGAACTGTGAACAGTGGTATGCTGTCACATAGGTAAACAAAGTGTGTTGCACCCAAACAATGGAAGAACCTTGAAGTCAATAGGCTACATATTATGATTACATTTACATTAAAAAGGCAGAAAAGATAGGTCTAGAGAGACAAAAATATATTAATGACATGTAAGG
>PVIW01012932.1:0-29725 GCA_004026585.1 Noctilio leporinus | reverse complement strand
TGATTGCCATTCTGACAGGTGTGAGGTGGTATCTTATTGTGGTTTTAATTTGCATCTCTCTGATGACTAGTGATGTTGAGCATTCTTTCATATACCTCTGGGCCCTTTGTATATCTTCCTCAGTGAGTTGTCTGTTCAGTTCCTTTGCCCATTTTTTAATTGGGCTGTCTGTCTCCCTGGTGTTGAGTCGCATTAGTTCTTTATATGTTTTGGAGATCAGACCCTTGTCTGAGGTATCATTGGCAATTATGTTTTCCCATACAGTTGGTTCCCTTTGAATTTTTGCTGATATTTTCTTTAGCTGAACAGAAACTTTTCAATTTGATATAGTCCTATTTGTTGATTTGTTCTTTTATTTACTTTGCCCTTGGTGAAGTATCAGTAAACATATTTTTGCATAGGGGATATCCCTTTTTTAAAAAAAGATTTTATTTATTATTTTTAGAGAAAGGGGTAGGGAGAGAGGCAGAGAGAGAGACACATCAATGTATGGTTGCCTTTCACCTGCCTCCAGCTATTGGTCTGGCTGGAGACTTGGCTTGCAACCTGGTTATGTGTCCTGGCTGGGGAATCGAACCAGTGATCTTTGGGTTCATAGGCTGGCACCTTTCCTGTTTTATTTCTGATATTAGTAATTTGTTTCCTGTTCCATTTTTCTTCATCTGGCCTGGCTGGAGGCTTATTGATTTTATTCATCTTTTCAAAGAACCAGCTTTTTGTTTCATTGACTTCTTTCAATTAATTTCCTGCTTCAATTTTATTTCTACTAGAAGTTTTACAATATTTATTTTTCTGCTTACTTTGGATTTCATTTACTTTTCTCTTCCTAGTTGCCTAAGGTGGAAACTTATAGATTTTAGATCTTTTTCAATATATGCATTTAATGTCGTAAATTTTCCTGTAAGTACTGCTTTGACTGCATCCCAAACAAGTTAAGCTGTGTTTCCATTTTTGTTCAGTTCAAAATATTTAAATTTTATTTAATTTCTTCTTTGACAATGAAAAAGGGAAAGTACTTTGGCATCTCTTAAAATGGGAAATACAAATATAGTCAATAAATATATTAAAAAGCATTCATTGCGTTAACAAACAAGGAGATTCAAATTAAAGCTATAGTGAAAAGCCACTACAGAAGCATAAGTTTGGTAGAAATTAAGCAGTTTGACAATAAAGTTTTTGCAAAGATGTTAAGTAGTGGAAACTTTTGTACATTACTTACTATAGTGTAACTTACAACTTTTAAAACAATTTGGCAGACTCTTGTAAAGTTGAAGATATGCACATACTATAAACCAGAAATTTCATTTCTAAATGTATACCATAGAAAAATCTATGCACATATATCTCTGGAGGGAAAACATGAAGGAATTGTGATCAGGAAGAGACATATGACATTAGGTTTGGGCAGCTAGCTAGCTGTTTTTCCTCTTGATCTGCATAGTGATTACATAGTTGTTCACTATCTAATTATGCACCAAATTGCACTTATGTATTTATCTTTATTTCATTATTTTAAAAGTTAATAAAAAGTATATATGCACACAGTTTTTAAAAACAGGCAAATGTGCATTACTGTATCTGTCTAGATTGATTTTTTTTTTTTTCAGTTATGGGCATATGACCAAATCAGAGCCAATGAAACACATTTGGAGAGCCTTCCAGAAAGAGACATTTATCATTTTTAACTGCCCTTTCCCCCACTCCCCAGAATGACTTGGAGTTCCTATGGTGACAATTCTTCCTACTTGGCTAGTCTAGTCTAATCTAGTGTGGTCCAATCTAATGGATTTAATATGAAAGTAATCAATTGAACATTCATCCACCTTGTTTCCAACCTCTGGTCACCTCCACAGAGACACAAGACAAGGGAAAATACAATCTTTTTTGTTCAATGATCTAGCAACCTAATTTTGGAGGCAGAACAAAAACACATGAAACAGGCTGTGATGGCTGTGCAGGACTGAAATGCAGCCACACACCTATTAAAGGAAGCACATTTAAGAGCCAGCAAAATTCTGCCAGCACCAATGTTCCAAATCCCTTCACAGCCAGCCTACCAGGAAGCGGGTGTGCTTGTCAGAAAAATATAGACACTTTAACATGTGCAAACCCAAATTTACTTGAAAGTGACACAATAAAGGAAAAATATTAGAAATTAGAGTCTTGTGTCTAACCAAAATGAGTATAAATCCTCATCAAAAGAAACGTACTAGACCGCTTATACGAGGCACTTAAAGTAATCAAAATCATAGCAACAGAAAGAGGAATGGTGGTTGCCAGAGACGAGGGGGAGAAAGGAATGGGGAATTACTGTTGAATGAGTATAGAGTTACAGTTTTACAAGATGAAAAGAGTTTTGGAGATGGATTATAGTGATGGTTGCACAACATTATGAATATATTTAACACCATGGAATTGTATACTTGAAGTGGTTAATATGGTAAATTTTATGTTACATGTATTTACCACAATAAAAAAATTTTTTTAAGAGGTAGGGACTAGAATGTTCAGAGAAGCACTATTTATAATAGCCCCCCAACAGTCAATTACCCAAATACCCATCAACTGTAAAGAGGATAGATGTTTGTACAGCCACACAATGAAATACTACACAGCAAGTAGAAAGAACAAATGATTGCTACATGTAAAAACATGTTTAGTGAAAGAAGCCAGAGAAGCAAAAGTACATATTGTATGATTCTACATGTATTAAGTATAAAAATAGGCAAAGACTAATTTGTGCTTTTATAAGTAAAGCTAGCATGTACTCTGGTGGGAGAGAGGTGAGGTTAATGCCTGGTAGAGGGCATTAGGAGCTCCTGGATACTGGCTGTGCTCTGTTCATGGTCTAGGTGCTGGGATACTTAGCCTGAAAAACCAGTGGCTATATACAATGGTGACATGTTAATTTTATTGTATGTAACATACCGCAATAGAAAATTAAAATGAGAAATTTAAAAATTAAAAAAAAAATGGTTTCTATATAACTCCTATCTTATTTTACAGATGTGAAAAGTGAGGCTCAGAAAGGTTCAATGATGTACATATTGTCACATGGTTGTCAAGAAGCAGAACTGAAAACAACCAAGGTGTGGGGCCTGCAAGTTCAGTGCACTTCACCTACACCTCAGGGTAACTGCTGGTTATTTCCCTAGAAGTGTTCACAAGGTTTTCGGTTTGTTTGTGTTGTTTTTCAGAAGTAGAGTAGGAGTGGGTAGCGGGACCCAGTGCAGAGGGAGTGGACTCATGAGCAATATACTTGTATGTAAAGCACCTAGCCCAGAACTTGGCCCATAGCAGAGCCTTAATAAATACCATGTTTCCCTTATACACGTGCCCCTTTTCAAGGAAATGACATGGAGAGAATGTTGAATAGTGCTGGTGGCTGTGGAGTGAACACTGTTCACCCCAGGACGGAGTGACCCGGTTGGAACCTCAGGTTGGTGCCGAAGCCCCTTGTGTCCACCACTACAGCTAACCATGCTGGGGGAGGGCCTGTGGAGAGAGGACTTCTAATGTAGACTTAACTTCCTTGCTATTTGTAGGGCAAATGAGAAGCTGAGCTGGGCAGCCAGAATGAGGGATAGACTCAGTGTCAGAAGAGGAGTTACCACACCTCAATGAACAAAAAGTATGTGTGTCTGTGTGTACAAACACACAGTATGTGGGCTCCTTTGAGTACTCTCCCCTGCCATTCTTCATGGTCACTTATTTCCTGTCTTCGGAGACAGCCTGGGTAAGGTGGATTGTATGCACCGATTCCTACTTAGACACAATATAACCCTGTGCTCTGAGTTCCCCAGCACTCTTGGAAATCTGTTTCTAGATCTGGAAGCCAGTGTTAGCTCTTCACACAGAGGGGCAATTTTCCCCGGAGTGTCCCTGCCAGCCATGGATTTCACATCATGACAGCGACACCTAGTGTCCACGTGTAAAAGTCCAGCCCGCCCCACCCCTCCGTATTGGCTCTGGGAGGAATTCAGGGAGGTTCCAGACATTGCCTTTACACACAGCTTCCAGGAGTCCTTGATCCTTCTGCTGCCAGTTCTGCACAACTCAGCCCTTAATCACATCCTGTCCTGGGTTGCCCTCTGTTGCATATGTAATCATTTAAAATCATTTTGTCTACACAATCAGACTAAGGTTTTGAGGTTAGGACTATTAGAATCACATATTTTTAGAGTTGGATGGGCATTTAGGGTCCTCTAATCTGACCCACATGTTTTTCTGATGGAGAATCAAGATGGCTGAGGGGCAAGGGAAATATCTAGCTACTTAAAAGTGAGGTTTGAAATGGAGCCCAGATCTCCTGAACATTCTCAGCCCAGTGCTGCCTGTGGCACCATGCTATGTCTTTTGCATCAATCACAGTGCTTGCACACAGTTAGTACCTGACACACAGCCACTACATACATACTGCCTGCTTGACAGATTATCATATTTACCACTCTGCTTGCCATGAAAGTGAATTTTCAATGGTCATCTGGGCCATCTCCCACTTCTGTGCCTCTTGAGAGTTCTGATAATTAAAGGGGCCACTCTTGCCATAGTTGACCATTGTCTTTTCCATGTATAAGGCATATAATGTGGATTCAAGGGAAGAGAAAATGAAAAGGAGATGCACAATTTAACATTTAAAAAGCATCCCTTCAAACCAAGAGGCTACAGTGGCCTCTAACTCAGTGCTTCTCAAACTTTCATGTGCATCCAAATCTCCAGGGAATCTTATTAAAACACACATTCTGATTCAGTAGGTGTGGGGCAGGACCCCAGATTCTGCATTTCTAACAAGTTCTTAGAGGCTGATGATGCTATCCTTCGAGGGTCAAGCATTCAGCTAAGCCGAAGGCTTCTGAGAGGGCCAGTACTCAGAGCTGAGCCTCTTCCTCCACCTCAGCTCTGCTGTTGTCTCTCTGACCTTGGCTTCCTGGGAAAAGGAAAGGAGCCCAAGTAAACATGAGTACATGGGCCCTCAGTGATTTATTTTAAGTCCCTTTCTTTACTCCATGCTTCATCTTTCCCATAGATCCTGCCTTCAGACAGTCTGAAGAGAAGGCAAAGTTGAACCTGACCGAAACACACTGCACAGAAAAAGAGACACAGACTTGACATTGTCTGTTGACATACCTTACAATTCTCCTGAGAAACAGCCTTGCTTGGCTTCCATTTTTTTGTCTGGGTGCTACAATATCCCTATAAGCCACAGGTTTCTCTTTTAATTATAAATTTATATTTAAATGTATATAGTTTAATTATATATTTATAGATTATGCAATTGTCATTTTCACTATTCTTTTCTTAACACTAAGAACACATTATTCATTAATGTTGAATTTAAAAAGGAAGAAAATGGGAATTTAAGATATTACTCTGTGACCAGTATTATATTTTCATGCACATTAACTCACTTACTCTTCACAATGCTACTGCAATCAAGATGATATTATTATTTTATTTTATAGATGAGAACAATGAGGGAGGATGGGTGACTTATGCAGCAGGCATAGGAGCCCAGATAGGTTTGAATGAAACATTTTTTTTCACTATAATGATAATAAATACTAACATTACCATTATGTTTATCACGGATCAGACGCTGCTCTAAGCACATACATTAACTCATACAATCTTTACATCAATCTTATAAAGTAGATACTACAATCACTTTCATTTTACAGATGAAGAAACTGAGGCACAAAAATGCTCAGTTAATGGCCTAAAAACCACACCTCTAATAAGTGATGAATCAGCAGTTTCAATCCAGAGAAGTACTCTCAAACATCATTCCATGTTGCCTTATCAATTTCCTACCAATTTTTAAAATCTCACAATTGAGTGGAAATCGCTGCTCCCATTGTTATGGCACCCTTTTCTTATTCAATGTACGCTGTATCCCCTAGAAAATTCCCATTTACCACACTAGTAAACACTTAGGTAATTTGTTTCCAACTGGGACTGCATCGGGCTGTGGACTCGTTTTGTACCCTGTAAAGCCTGGGATCTCCTTGGAGTACCTCCTTCCCTAATGACTGGAAGTTAAAGAAGTCTGAAAGAGTTTGGGGAGTCATACTCTTCACCATCGACTCATCAGCTTGTCCCACTTGCCCAGCTGGTTGCTCTAAGACAGAAAGCAAAAAGGTGAGGCTCGCTGGCAAACTAAGCAGGGCTGACTGTATCAGAGTCCACTCTATAAACACAATAAATATTCCCTGGTGACTGAGAATGTTTTGTCACTATTATTTTTTAAACTCATTTCTTATTTATCTATCATATTCCTGAGTAGTTTTTTCCTACCTGAACTGAAACACTCAAAGAGTGAATGCAGCTTCATAATTCTGTGTGCACAGAGGTCGCAGCTGTATATATATAGATTCCAGCCCTTTCCCTCACTGTGTGACTAACATCCAGTTATTTGAGCTTTTTTGGACTTTAATTTCTTTACCTATGAAGTGGGGATAATGAGAATCCACTTCAAAAGATTGATGGATAGGAATAATGAATTTAAAGTGCCTTACTTATCATAAGCCCTTTAAAGAGTAGCTATTGGTTAATGCAACTTACAAATAAATACATTCCTTAGTGAATGAACAATTTGCACAAATATGAGGGCAGGGTGAGATGGCTAACCTGATACCCCCAAACCATCAAACAACTCCCCTACTTTAAAAAAATGTACATTTTAACATTTATTATTTGGGGTGAGAGCTGGGTAAAAAGAGAACCATTAAAGATTGTATAGGAAAGCTCCATATTTTTTTTTTAAAGATTTTATTTCATTATTTTCAGAAAGAGCGGAAGGGAGAGAGGGAGAGAGGCAGAGAGGGAGAGAGACATCAATGTATGGTTGCTTTTCACCTGCCTCCAGCCACAGACCTGACTGGAGACCTGGTTTGCAACCTTGTTATGTGCCCTGGCTGGGGAATAGAACTTGAGACCTTTGGGTTCGTAGGCTGGCGCCTCATCCACTGTGGTGCGAGCCAGGGCAGGAAAGCTCCATTTTTAATGGGTTGTGTTTGACTTCCTCAACTTGATAGGTTTGCTGGGGGGTAGGCTAACTTAGCAAGTGATGATGGGACAAGTCTCTCAAATCCTCCTTTGCCTTGACCCTGACCCAGCTCCAAATTCAAGCCCAAGGCTTTCTTTCCACTGGAGACTTCCAGAAAGAAAGGATGTTTTCCTTTTTGCGGGGGAGAAAGGGAAGAGAGGAGCACATGCTGTGACTATTTTCTATGAAGAAAGCAAAGTAACTTATTTTATTGTTACTTTTAAAGAGAAAACTAAGTTACTATTGAAGGAGCTTGAGGTACTGTGGTAATGTAAGGGTGTGTACTTACAGGACTGAAAACTTTTTTGAAGGAAAGAAATGAAGTCCAAAAGGAAAACAGACATTGAAATAAAATAGTTGTTTTTATTGGTCTTTTTTTTTTATGTGTTGTATCTAATAAATTGAATATTTGTCTTGAAAACCAACTTATTCTCCAAATCCAGATGCATCTGGTGTACTGATTGTAACACCCTTATTTTTTTTAATGGGTTGTATTAAAATAAAATAAAATAAAATAAAATACAAAATATTGCAATGCTCAAAGCATTGCATTGAGCACATGACTCAAGTTTTAAAACTTCTGGGACTGGATTTTTAATATAATTACAATGGATGACAGAAACTAGTTTCCCAAGTTAGAGTGTCTATTTACCGTGTACTGGTATCTATGGCACTTGGGAGTAAGATAGTAATCATCTAGGAAGAAATGAGTACTGTTGACTCATCAATCCATTAACTTTGCACTAATTACAGTGCCTCAGTTTCCCTATTTTATAAAATAAAGTTATCACTTTCTTGCCTCTCTGGAGTGTTTGGAAAGACTAAGGAGATAATAGTCTTTAAGTTATTTGAAAGTACAGAATACATTACAAATGCTAAATAATAATAACAATAATAATGTCCTTAATAACAGGGGTCCTTTAATAATACTCATCAAGTATAATAACATTACTAACCAGTAGGAACAAGACAAAGTGCGTCTGTCTTCTTAATCGTTAGTTTGTATCATGGGAAACTGATGGGGGGTTGGCACGTCATTCGGTCCGTCCTGGAGGAAGACATGCGCGTGCAGTTGGGAGAAGAGGGTTCAGGGGCATCATAGTTCCTAGGCCCAGGGAACATGATTTTAAATTTTCATCGCTAGCTGATTGGGGAAAGAAGGCAAGGTACTTTGGGACCCAAGAAAGTTGTTGACGCGCTGTGTGGCCGACGACCCAGTGTGGCCACTCAATCCTGCCACAAGATGGCGACAATCCAGCTAGAAACGTCTGCCCGGGGTGGCCCTGCAGGTTTCCAGGAGGGGAAGGGCTTCCTCCCTCAGACACAAAGAAGGGGATCTTTGGAGCCAGGAAGAGACATTCGGGTTCTCTCACAGCGAGGATTGGGAACTTTTGCAGCGACAAGACCTGTCCGGATAAGAAGCAGGAAGGTGTCTTCTCACCCCTGTGGGTTTGAACCTCATGGGGCTGAAATGCTTAGGGGATTTTATGCAAAAACACCAAAGAAATTCTAGGTTTGACTCCTCCCTTTGCCCAGAGGCGATCCAGATGCTTCCCGAACCAGCGACATTCCCAGGATTCCTGCAGGGGGAGCGGGTGTCTCCCGGGGCTCGACACAATCTGTCCAGCAGTTCGCCCGCCCTCCCAGGTCCTGGGGGGGGGGGGGGGGGGCAAGCGGTTTGGACCGGGCTGGGCAGGCAGAATCCCTCCCGTCCTACCCCTGATGCCCCGTTGCCGTTGGTGCTCAGGATCCCAGACCTGACCACCCGAGAGGCTAGTGCTGGCTAATAGGCTTCGAATCCAGGCAGTTGCCGCAGAGGTGCGTCCTCCCCTCCTGCTGCACATTTTGCGTAAGAAAAGGTCCCGGGGCCATTCAGGGGTTGGGGGTGGGGCATGTCTATGTTTTCTTTTGTTTCATTTTCAATATAAGGAACCGCTACACCCACATTTGTCTCAGGCTGGAGTAAACTTGCTCTGGAACAGAGAGACATTAGGAAACAGATTCCAGCGCCATGCGTGAAACTTTCCTGGGCTACAGAGCCTTGGCAGTCTGACCTCCATCTTACAACCCTAGACCTGACTGTGGATCCCCTGGGCAGATCCCCATTCCTCCAGCCCAGGCCTTGGCCAGCACTGGGGACATGGGAGGGAAGCCCAGCACAATGGGGGTCGCTGGCTCCAGCCTGCCCCTTACTGCCCACTCTTCTGCCGTGTGGGAAGGGAGTCCTAGTAACGATGAGCATCAGTTGAACATGTGCCACATATAATTATTTAAGCCTCACACACCATTATTATCCTTATTTTACGAATGAGAAAGCCAAGGCTTAGAGATGTTAATTTGCGCAAGGCCCTACAACTCATAGTGGGGTTGTGATTTGAATCCCGACTACGAGGTCTGTCCCACAAGTATCAGCTGCGCAAACGGTTTTAATCCTATCAACACTGGCTCGATACTTTCGGGACAGGCCTCCCACGGTTCTCCTAAAGCAGCGGACTGTAGTACCTCCTTAGGTAGCTCCTGCAGTGGCGCTGCGACACAACTGGGTCGAGTATAAGGGCATACTTGGTGCTGTGACTGTGCTTACATCCCAGGGAAGGCAAGCAAGGGTATTTGAAACTCTTTTTGCCTTTAAATGTGTGCTGTAGAAGGGGACTCGTCTAGCCTGCCTTCTTTCTTTCCTTTACAAATGTTTTCTGACTTTCACTGAGACATCACAGGCAGCAAGTCAGACCACACATACTATGTGAACTGGGGAAAGTTGCTTAATGTGCTCCTTATTAAGCTGCTGACTCTCACCCCAACCCACCTTCTGCGTGTGGCTCTGAAATGCTGCCGCGAGGACTTTGCAAACCGCCTTTCTCCTTTGCGGCTTCTCCTTGTCAAGTTCCGCCAATAGAGGCGCTCAAGGGAAACTCAAGGCAGAAGGAGGAAGGACACACTTCAGGACAAACGTTTTCTTCCTCTTCACCCAGCGTCCGCAGGAACCTATGGCCTGCAGTTTCCTTCAGCGCCCCTATGCAGTATCATCATTCCTCCTTAAGTGTATCAGCACCAGGGGGCAGGCACCCCTCCTAAGCAGTCTAAGCCCCTCCTGTGATAACCCAACCTTTTCCCTTTGTTTCCCAGTCTTAGGGTGACAGCTGCTTCCTCCAGTTTACTACCTCGATGTTACTTCGATGTCCTTCCCTCCCCATTCCTCTCCTCCCCACTCCCCCACTCCCAAGTTCTCCAGCACGTGTAAAGAGTTGTGTGCTGGTAAATATATAACAGCCAGCTTGCCAGGAAAATATAACAAAAGGAAACCTGATTTGTAATGTGTAATTTTCATCATATAAATCACTCACCATGGATAATTTTCAGTTACCCACATGACATCACAGAACTTCACAACTGAAGTGAGCAGTTCCAGTACACAAATGCCTGCCTGCAACCAATCCCCTATAATAAATTCTCTTGGTTAAAGTATCTAGTTTGCTTTCTGTTTTCATAACTGAGACCTGACTGATAATACTTAAGCTTCTGAGTATTGATTTTTTTTTTTTTTTTCAACTATAAAATGAAACTACTACCATTTCTTCCATCTAACTCATTGCTGGGATGAGATGAAACAATACAAACAAAATATTCTGAAAACTACTATAATGCAGTTCTTAGAGACTTCTGCTAGAAGGATATGAAGCTGGGGTGATGAAAGTAGGCAAAGCACTTTAATGACAGTTCATGGAGGTGTTCCAGGTGCTTTTAGAACCCAGGATGACCTTACATCAGTTGTGGAGCCTGATAACTCAGATTCAGAGAAGTAGTCATTCTGGTAGGTGTGTTATGATATAATAATGGGGGGGGGGTAGTGTTGAATTTTTTTACACATTGTAGTAATCAGTTATACAAAACAAATGAAACTTCTTTATTTTTCCATAACTAATTTAATTTCCCCCTCAATCTCCCAATCCACTATTGAGAGAATAAAACAATTAATAATCTTGCAAATTGCCTGTATCTCCATTTGTACAACTTACATCATCTCTTTTGAATGACCCCAGAATATGTATAAACTATAAACACTCAGTTCTTCTCCCACTCCTTTCCAAGATGAAATCTGGGATATGTGGAAGCTTATATGACCTCAATGATACTGGGAGAAAAGAGGCCTGAGATCCACATGTCCCCTGCTTCCTTGCTTGTCTCTAATGTGTCTCCTGGACTGGCCTCATCTAGTCTTTGTTTTTGACTGGTGCCTATACCTGGAATCTGAGGTTTCAGACACATCCTTCTGATTTCAAAAAGTGTCATATACTGAGGTTTTTTCATCTTGACCCCAGAATGACTATTCCACTTAGCCTCTTTGTGTCACTTTACAAGTTCATTTGGGGACTTCAAGATATTCTGTATACCACACACAGGCTGTAGGAAGCCAGCTGTGCTGCCTCTGCTCCCCTTATCTGAGACCACATCATCACCACCCTCCTCACCCCGACCACCACCACTTTCTGGTGGATGTAAAGAAGTTAAAGGCTGGGCACTTCTAGATGTCTGGCCTCCCCATGCCTGGGGAATGGAGTCACCAATTACAATTAACATGGCTCCCAATGCCTAATTGATCTCTCTAGAGTCTCCTCAGGAAGAAGGGCCTAGAGCACTGGCATTGGTTATATCCCCAATATAACCAATATCTCCTGTTTCCCTCTGGATTTACCTCTGTCTCTTTCCCATGCTTCTATCTCTTCAGAGTGAACAATGTTCACCATAGCCAACTATCCCTTGGGAGGCATTATGCCTCATAGTTAAATGGCTGAAGGAGTATCTTCTCTGCACTATATAAGAAATTCTTGTCTAGGTAAATATCCTCAGTAAAACTATGGGTTACATACAGAGGATGAAAATACATTGATTTAGTACTCTCAAAAATATTGTCTGCATTAGATATGTAGGATGGGCTGGTCGGCCTCAGTATAGTACAAGCAGCATCTGCTTTTTCTTCTATTTTCCCATATGATTCTCTGAATAGCCTCATGCCATGGATGACTCTATTTAACAAATGAGAGAATGAAGGCCCATAGCAGTTGAAACGATTGCCCCAGATCCCAGAAACTAAAAAAGTAAAATGGGGACCACACTCAGGAGTCCCAATTCTTAGTCTAGGACTCTTTTCTCTGTACCAAGTTGCCCCTAAAAGGCAAAGAGGAAGAGCCAACTGATTTTTTTTCTTAATCCCTTTCCAAATATGGTGTTTCAGAGCAGAGCTGCAACTGGCAAGCCTATGTGCTGCTCTGCCCCAAAGCCAGGGAATTAGTGTAGAAATAAATGTCCAAATTGGCCTTTTTGAGTTGCCCCCTTTACAAATGACTAAATTAAGACCCCAGAGAGACAAAGTGATGATCGAAGAGGAACCTGAACATGAAAACAAAAAAGATTGCAATACATGCTCAGTTTTGGAGGTCATGGGATGATTAGTGCAGGGGTGGGGAATGAGCAGAGAGAAAGAACAGAAAAGCCAGTGACTGAAGAGAGGATTCCTGGCATGTCAGTGTTTAAGGGACAATTTGAGGGTCAAAACCCAGTGAATATTAAGTTAGTGACTTAGGAATGTCCATGATGCTAGTCTACATTTCCTACCTTTTTTCCCCACTGAGCCCAAGGGTCTATTTCCTCCAAGGAGGAAAACTGCCATATTTGTAATAAAGGCTTTGATAAGCTTTTAATAGCCATAGAAGTGAATTAGTAATTACCAGAGGACTTCTTTGATTTCCCTTCAAATAATACTATCTTCTCAAATTCCTCTGTGGGAGTAGATATAGGAGAATATATAGTAAAATGTTTTGAAAATCTAGTAGCACACTTATTGGTAAGTCCATCCCTGGGGCCAATTATGAAATTAATTAGAGAGATGAATGGGGTATTCACAGCTGAATGAGACTCCTCCCTTATAATATTCTATTTTGGGCTAAAAAAAAAATCAGCATCACTTGGAAGCTTACTAATAATGCAAATTCCTTGGGGGTTGGAGCTCAGCAATCTGTTTTAAGAAGCTCCCTAGGTAATTCTGATGCTCCCTCATGTGGTTCTTAGTCTGGCTTGTATATTTCCATCACGTGGCAACATTTTGTAAATCTTCATGTCTATGCCCTACTCTAGAACACCTGCATTAGAAATTCTGACAGTGAGACCCAGGCTTCTCATTTTTCAGTTCCCTAGGGGTTCCAATGTGAAGCCAAGGTTGAGAATCACTGTTGCAGACATTTCTTCAGATTGGTAGTATCACTTGGTGGCTATTTTACTTAGTCATTTATTCCACAATTAGTGAGCACCTTCTCTGTGCAAGACCCTAAGAAGTAGTCATTTTCCTCAAGAGAGACATCAAAACACACATTTTAGTACAGCCCTGAGAGCCCCAACAAGTGGCTTGGGGGAAGAAATGGGCACACTCTCTTCTACTCCCATTTCCTCTATTTGACAATACTAAATTCTGACAAGAATGTGAAGCCCACAAGAATTCTCATATACTGCTGGTGGGAATGCAAATTGGTACAGCCATTTTGAAATACAGTTTGCCAGTTTCTTATAAAACTAAACATATTTTTAGCATGTATCCAGCAACCATGCTCCTTGATATTTACCCAAATGAGATAAAAATGTATGTCTATGCAAAAACATGCACATGGTTGACACAGATACATTATTAATACTTGTCAAAACTTGGAAGCAACCAAGATGTCCTTCAATATGTGAATGAATAAAGTGTAGTACATTGATATAATGCAATAGTATTCAGTGATAAAAAGAAATGAGCTACGGACATTTTTCTAAGGTAGATGTACAATGAACAACAAAGACATAGAAAGAAGCTCAATATCAGCAATTATTAAGGAAATGCAAATCAAAATTAAAAAGGAATATCACCTCACACCCATTAGGATCATTACTATTAAACACACACACATACACATACACACACACACACACACACACACAGAAAATAGTAAGTGTTGGAAGCAGTATGGAAGCTCTTTAAGAAAGTTCACCTCACACCCGTGAGGATTATTACTATTAAACACACACACACTGAGAGAAAATAGTAAGTGTTGGAAGCAGTATGGAAGTTCTTTAAGAAAGTAAAAATAAAATTACTATATGATCCATCAGTTATACTACTGATTATGTACTCAAAAGAATTGAAAGTCAGGTTGCAAAGAGATATTTGTACACCCTGTTCATTGCAACATTATTCATAATAGCAAAAAAGGTGAAAGCAGCCTAAGCAAGTATCCCTTGATGAATGAAGAATAAACAAAATGTATCTAAATACAATGAAATATTATTTATTCTTTGAAAAAAGAAGGAACTTCTGACACATGCTACAACATGGATGAACTTTAAGGCCATTATATGGTAAAATAAGTCAGTCACAAAAAGAGAAATATTATAGGATTCCACTTACATGAGGAACCCAGGGTGATCAAATTCATAGAAGCAGAAAGTAGATGGTGGTTTCCAGGGGTTGGGAGGGGAGAATGAGTTGTTTAATGGATTCAGAGTTTCAGTTCTGCAAGATGATAATAATTCTGGAGATTAGTTGCACACCATTGTGAACTTACTTAACACTACTGAGCTGTACACTCAAAAATGGTTAGGATAGTAAATTTTATGTTTCTATATTTTAACAAAATTTTAAAAAATTATCAGCAATGGTCAAGGTGATGGATGCATTAGGGATATTAGGGATAAAAAGCCTCTGAGACTAGTTCAAAAAAAATTTTTAAAGGAAACTGCAATCAGGCTGACTAAAATATAATTAATTGACCATGCCATTTATTATTTAGTTCTTTTACACACACTAACTATGAGTGGGGACCCAAGAAATTTGGAATTATCTTCTGGAGGGTGGTCCCTTTGTAGTACAGGCTTCCCTGCTTAGGTGAGTGTTCTAGGAGCCCACCTGGATCAGTGTTCCAGCTGGTCTTGATGTGAGAGGCTGTGTTTAACTTCAGTGAATTTTTCTTTTTTTTTAAATTTAATTTTATTGTTGTTGTATTACATCCATCCCCTTTTTACTCCCCTCTGTCCCCTTTGAATTTTTCTTTTTTTGAAGACTCATTTGTGTTTGCCCGTTTCATTATGGGTAATGTATGAGCACACCCGCCCACACCATGCTGAGTGTTCAGCAGTTTTTTGACCAAAACAGTATGACCCATGTGCTCCTCCTACCCTATTCACTCGATCATGCCCCAAGTAGCTTTCCTATTTTCCTGAATGAAAAAATTCCTCTAAAGGAAACTTTTGCCAAAGTGGAAGAGGTGAATCAAAAAACAGCAGAGGTCCTGGCTGGTAGCACAGTGGATAAGGCACCAGCCTGTGAACCCAAAGGTCGCTGGTTTGATTCCCAGCCAGGGCACATAACCAGGTTGCAAGCCAAGTCTCCAGCCAGGTTGGTAGTTGGAGGCAGGTGAAAGGCAACCATACGTTGATGTTGATGTCTCTCTCCCTCTCTGACTCTCTCCCTTCCCCTCTCTCTAAAAAAAAAAAAAAAAAAAAAAAGCTCAGATGTGGTAAAAGGCCAGAGGGTACAAGTCCCAAGAGAAAAAGTGAACTCTAAAATCTACAGTTAGAAAGTAAGTCCATGATAAGAGAAAGTAGCAATAATATTCACCCTAGGGATTAACTAGCTCTAGGATACTTTCCTAGTACTTACTTATTTCCCCATATTATTTTAAAACAACTTATGAATGAGCCATAATACTCAGTTGAGCTAAAATACAACTAGCAACAACAAAATGATTTGTAAACTTGATAACCAGAGGGGAAATTGATGAAAATAGAATGATTATAATATAACATGACTAGTTTTTCTCCCATAAAAAACCCAGAATATTATATATTTAAAAAAAAAAAACAGTTTTTGTTTGTTTTGTTTGTTTATTTTGTTTTGGTTTTAAAAAAGATTTTATTTTATTTTTAGAGAAAGAAAGGAGGGGGAAAACATTGATCAGTTGCCTGTCACAAACTTGCCCCAAACTGGGTACCTGGCCCAAAACCCAGGCATGTGCCCTGACTGGGAATAGAACCTGCAACCTTTTGATTCACACACAGGCACTCAATCCACTAAACCACATCACCCAGGGTGTTCTGTTTTTTTAAAGAAGTTGATCTGACCTACTTGGAAGAATTTGCCATTCATTCCAAAGAGTCTATCCTTATGGCCAACATTTTGAGGAACTTTTATACTGGCATATACTTTTGACTACTTTCTTTGTTCACTTTTGACTGCTTTTTTTTTTTTCCTCAAGATTTTATTTATTATTTTCTGAGAGAGGGGAAGGGAGAGAGGCATCAATGTATGGTTGCCTTTCACTTGCCTCCAGCTGTGGACCTGGCTGGAGACCTGGCTTGCAACCTGGTTATGTGCCCTGGCTGGGAATTGAACCATTAATCTTCAGGTTTGCAGGCCAGCACCTTGTCCATTGTGCCACCAGGCAGGGCCTATCTACTTTCAATGGTGGCAATGGTTCCATCTCTTGGAAGTCAGCTTGAGTGCTAGTATTGTGTTGTATCAACCCACTAATCTGAACTACATTTCCCAGAATGCCCTTCCCTACACAGTGCCAAGTTAGGGTTGCTCCTGAGAGATTTTACAGACTAGATTGGCAGGTGGAATTGAATCAGCAGATAACGCTCCAAAGGTTGGTGTAGGGTGTTTGTGTTGCTGCAAATTGCACAACTTGTGTTGATCCAGGGGGTTCCCTGGTGGGCCTGGGGCAAAAGTGGGTTTTAAAGAGTTAACACTGCATTTTCTGCATTTTCTGCTTCTCTAACTCCAGGTCAGGTATCAGACATAGGAGCAGCTGCATGGCAAAGCTTCTTCTGCAGGTCATGTGTATCATCAACGATGGTGGCAGAGAAAGACCACATGGGGTCCAGTTTGTCCTCACTCTCCCACACTTCATATCAGAGTTTCTTCGTGACTGCTAGCCCTGCTAGTCTAAAGAGACCTCAGACTCATATCAGATGTGGAGGCATCAGGCATCTTTACCAGGTCTCACAGTTGTGTGAAGTCTAATCTGTAAAATAATCTCCCATTCTAGATCATTCATAGTGCCTCTGCTTTTCGTGTTGAATATTGTTCTTACAATTACATATAAAAGTCATTTGGAGTCAAGTCTAAAAAATAAGGTAGGTGAGCAAACTGAGTAAATACTGTTTGGGGCCAAAACTTTAGGGTCACAATAAAGAACAAATCTATTTCTTACACAGTTCATTAAATGGATCTGAAAGCCATTTCCAAAGAGGAGTTCCAAAATTATTCTGAATGAGGATTACTTGGAAGGATAATATTCATTTGGACAAACTTTACAATGTTTTGTTAACAAAAATCTTCACTATTATTTGCTTATAGTCACAGTCCCCCATATCCTGATTTACAGAAGGATAATGTTACCCACAGTAAAGGTTGGCAGGCAGTGAAACAGAACTCAGTCAAGTAATAGACTGCACAGATAGTATTAGCTTGGAATACTATCTCTTGGAATACTCTTAGGAAGAGTCTAGATGAGTACAGGAAAGCTTGAGAGCAGGTGAGATGTGACTGAAACAAGGAATAGGATTTTAGACAGGGGATCAACATAAGCCGAAGTACATAGCAGGGAGATTAAAGCACCCTGACCATCTTGAGTGGGAATTTCAGGGAGCCAAATTTGTCAGTCTCTCTCACTGAGGGAGCCAAAATCAAAATAAAACTTTTGTCTGAAATTTGATGGTCTTTGTATCTAGGGCCTGCTTATTCCTCAGTATCATTTCCCCTACCCCATCTGTAAGTCTGCCCTCCATCTATTTTAAAGAACTTAAATTGCTCTAACATTCACTTGCTCAGCCAACAAGCATGGATCCTTATTATGCACCAGGCACTATACTAGAAGGCAAGAGTACCAGCCCTCACTTCATAAAGCTTACGACCTAATGGAAGATGCAGATGAGTAAATGCACCATGATAGTATATGATATGAGCAAATAGGGATGAGGGTCTAGGAAGACTTCCATAGAAGAGACTTTAAAGCTGAGACATGAGCAAGAAGTTAGAATTAACCAAGTTAAAAAGGGAATAGCGAGGTGCAAAGAATTTGAGTGATGGGGCAGTGGGAAAGGCTCATACACAGGTATGAAATACTGAAAAAGCATGCACTTTGGAGGAACTGAAAGTAATTTCCTGTCATTGAAGGCCAAGAATGTTGAAAGCCAAGGCTGGAGAGCAAGCAGAGGGTAGGTCATGCAGAGTCTTGTAGACCATATTACAGAGTCTAGGCTTTATCCCCAGAAAATGGGATGGGGAGGGGGGACATGAGGAACAAGGGAATCATGCATTCATTTTTTGTTTTAGAGAGATCATCCCAGCTATAAAATAGAGAGTGGACTGAGGTTGTTAAGGAGAATGAGGGCAACACTGGAAGTACATGATTAAGCTGGAGAGAAAAATATGATCTAAACTAGCCTAGAGGCAATGGAAATGAAGGGAAGTAGATGATTTTAAGAGACATTCAGGAAATTGAATAGACAGGACTGGGAGCTTTGCTGACCAGGGGATAGCAGATGTAAGAGAGGAGGAGGGAGGAGTTGGGGACAGTGGACAAGGTTCTTGTTGAACAGCTGGGCCGCACCATTTCCTGAGATAGATAGCACAGGAGGAGGAGGGGAGAAGGATGATAACAACTCTGGTTGTGGACTTGTGAGCCTGAGGCGCCTGTGAAATGTGTAAGCAGTAAGCAAGGGGATAAATGGATCATCTGGAACTCAGGAGACTGATGATAGCTGTGTACATCAACATAGAGATGATAAATAGAATGACTAATAATGGAGGTGACAAAATAAGAAAGATGCTGAGACAGAAAGTGTGAAACTACATGTTCAGTGGAGAAATAGAAGAGGATCCAGTAAAGGAGACTATGAAGTGTAGAAAACCTAGGAAGGTTAAGTCATCCAAGCAAAAAGAAGAAAGAAGATGAAAAGTAAGAAGTATTCAGTAGGAACCAATTCTTTCAAGAAAAACAAGGATTGTATTTAGAATACTTTGGTACAGGTAATGGAAACCAACTTGACTTAGTATAATAAAAAGGAGAAGATAGATTGTAAGGGTACAGGAGTGGCCCAAGGACCCAAGAGCAGGAAGGACTGCAGACAAGAACTTAAAGCTCTCAGCATGCTTGCAGTTTTTCCCTGCATTATCTGTTGCTTTCTCCTCTTTATGCAGAGATCTTTCCTTGGTTTATGAGGGTACACAGGAACTAAAAGATGGTCACGCTATGGTTTTAAGGGTACAACTTTCTTGTTGTTGCTGTTAAAAGACTTGCCCAGACTAAACTAGAATCCAAATTTCTGAGAGAGGGAAGGAAAGAGGAATAGAGCAGAAAGGAAGACAAGAGGAAGGGAAGAAGAGAAAGGAGAAGGTGGGGGAAAGAAAGGTAGAGACAGAGGGAAAGAAAGGAGATGACAAATAGAGAAGAAAAGAGGGAGAAAAACTGATTGCCCTAAAATATATATAGGTGATCACCATTGGTCCAGTCATCTGTGGCTAGAGGGAAAAATCATTTTAATTTATTTTTATTTTTAAACTTTATTGGTTCTTTTTTTTTTTTAAATGATGAAAGGTAGAGAGAGAGAGAGAAACAAAGAAATAGCAACTTGTTGTTCCACTTATTTATGCAATCATTGGTTGATTCCTGCATGTGCCCTGACTGGGGATCAAATCCACAACCTTGGTGTATCAGGTGATGCTCTAACCAACTGAACTATCTGGCCAAGGCTCCAGAGGGGAAAATCTTAAAAGTATAACCTGGGCTCTTAGGGGTCCATCCTGATAGACAAAGAGGGCAGTTAAAGAAGATACTATGAAATAAGCAGCCCTGGCTTGTATGGCTCAGTGGATTGAGCACTGGCTGATGAACCAAAGGGTCGCTGGTTCGATTCCCAGTGAGGGAATATTCCTGGGTTGTGAGCCATGTTTCCAGTTGGGGGCATGAGAGAGGCAACCATACATTGATGTTTCTCTCCATTTTTTTCTCCCTCCCTCTCTTCCCCTCTCTCTAAATATAAATAAATAAAATATTTTTTAAAATAAGCAAATATCCTAAATTAAGGTTTCTATTACAAAAACTGAAAAACAGCCTTTGGATTTTGAAGCTAAAATGTACTTGTTGATGTTGGCAAGAGCAGGTTCTGTGATATGGCATCAATAGAATTTGGTTTGCAGTGGATGGAGAAGTGAGGGCAACTCTTTCAAGTCCATAGTAAAGGGCTTCAGAAAGAGAAGGTGTTGGGCATTTTGTTTGTTGGTTTGCCTGTCTGTGTAGCCTTGCAAAAATCAAACATATTTATATGCTGATTGAATGAGTCTATAGAACATAGCAATTACATTGACATCTTACCCTGAGGATCTGAATTTAGCAGGCCAAGGGTAGAGTCCAGGCACATAATTTTAGGAGCTCAGTGCAAAATGAAAACATAGGGCCCCTTGTTTAAAAAGCAAGAAATGTACTTTCCTTTTTTCAGTTGTCTCTCTCTCCACCTATATTGTGTTTTTTAGTTATTATTTAATGTTTTACTTCCTCAGACATGGAGATACTTGCTGGGCAACTGCAGACTTCATGTTGCACAAATGCCCTGGGCCCTGAACTTGAAAAAGTGTTCAATATCCTTAGTCATCAGAAAAATACAAATAAAAGCCTCAATTAGATACTATTATTCATACACCAAAATGGCTAAAATTAAAAAGACTAACCATACCAAGTATTGCCAAGGATATATTGGAAGTATAATTTATTTCAACCACTTTGGGAACTTTGAAAGTTACTACTACACCTAAACCTGCCTTATGACTCTATATAATTTAACTTTCAACTATGGATAATTACACATGCTTATCAAAAAGAGATATATCATAATATTCATAGACCTTTGTTCACAGTAGCCCCAAACTGAAAACCCTCAAATGTTTATCAGGAAAATGAATACATATAATGTAGAATATTCACAGAGTACTACACAGCTAAAAATAAATGAACCACTCACATAATATCATTCGTGATTGATGTTAACAGACATTATGTTGAGCAAGAGAAGCCAAATACCGAAAAAAGTTCAAGTCATCTGATTTCATTTATATGAAGTTCAAGAACAAGCAAAACTATTAGATGATGATAGAAATCAGAATTGTGTATACTTTTGTAACGGTATAGGCTGAAAGGAGACATAAGGGAAGCTTCAGTATCTTGGTCTGGGGGATATATACACATAAAAATTCTTTAAGCTGAACACTTAAAAATTGTGTACTTTACAATATTTAAATTATACTTAAAAAACAGAGGCAAGAAAGGGGAGCAGCTTAGACAAGAACCTAGTGTAAAGGAAACATGGACATGGACAACAGGTGGGGTTGACTTTGGGGGGAATGGGTGGGTGGGGAGGGGGACAGAGGGGAGCAAAAAGGGGATGGATGTAATACAACAACAATAAAATAAAAAATATATAAATAAAAAAAATAAATTATACTTAAAAAAAAAAAAAAGACACTCCACTGTCAATATAGCTGGAAATATTGCAACCCTTGAAGGAAACTGACTCAAGGAAGATACCAGTTTGGGTTGAATAAGATCCTCCCTTTTTGGTAAATTGTAGTGGTTATGGGTGGTGGGAGCATCATAAGATGATATGAAAGTCCTCTGGACTCATGAGTCTGGGTGACAAAAAACTACTTATACTCGCTTGCTGTATGACAGCCTAAATCCTGAATCCTGTATCCTCCCTCTAGAAGAAGGAGGGGGGCGGGGGGAGTGGTGCTTTCCTAGACACCAAAAGGTGCCCTGGAAACAGTTATAATAGTCCTCTCTTGTTTCCCTTCTTTTCAGACCTGAGCAGTGGAGGAATGTCTGAAGAGGTGTGGAATTGGGGATCCTGAGGGTAAGCATATTAGAATCTGAGGTCTGAGAACCATTTTTATGAGAGGTGAGTGCTACTGGTCATTTACTAGCTTCTTTAGTTCAAGTCTCCAGTCATGTTCTAGAAGGCTGATGGTGGTTATGAGGATCTAATCAGAAAGAATTGCTAAACATATAAGGTGATTTAAAGAGTCAAATAAAATAGCCAAATAAACAAACGTCAACTCACATTTAATGTAGAGTAAAAATACTGAGAGTTGAATTTCTCTTTTGTTTTATGTCTCCTGTCTTTACAGAGTATGGGGACAATTATGATAGGAATTGGTAGTTGGAATAAGGAAAGAAAATGATGGAGGGACTCTATTACTGTTTCCTTTCCTGCTCAATTGAAACCCTGAAGTTTTTTGTGGCTTGGAGATGCCTAAGTCCATCTTTGACCTAAAAACTCTAAATTTAAAACCTCAAGGGAAAATGGCAAATGGGGAAGATTATGGAGATTCTTTATGAAATGCATCTATTCCATGCAAGGTATTTATGGCAAGGATGGGGCTGCTTACAGGCTGGTAACATTCCTTAAGCGTCTGTGAGTTCTCCAGGATCAGGAAAACTCACAAATTCAGCCTTGGCTTTCTCTCTAGGCTGGACTTTTCTTCTGAATTTTTGAGCTTGCATAAAATAAAAAAATTGTCAGTGAGCAGGCTTAGTCTGCTCACTCCTTTTAGGAGTGGAGAGTTGGTTTTAGCCAGTCATGAAGTCTGGAGAGAATATGAATGTTTCCTTTGAGAAGCAATATTAGCCTTAGGTTTGCTTCCAGCATGTCTTTTGGGTTTTCTCCCAGAGGTTTCAGTGAGGAATCTTGGGTCTTAGAGGTAAAACGAAACAAAACAAAACAAAACCCAGTTCTGCAAAATCACAGCGGATTGGACATTATGTAGTTAGCTTTGTTGCTATAAACATACTTTTTTTTTTTTAAATTCAAGTGTTTTTGTATTTCCTCTCATAAAAAAAAATGTGGTTTTATATACACATACACACTGAGGGGTGGAGCGGAGGATAGTGTTCAGAACAAGCTGTTTCTCATTCCATTTGTTTCAAGCAATAACTCAGAGGCTCTGGAGAAAATAAACCATACATAAATAGTAGAAAACAGACTGCATCTTGTTGCTATGGCAACGCCCTACTTATATCACATTAAGCTGATTCATGTCTTTTCTCACCTCACTGTTAATAAATTATAGTGGCTGATGACAATTAAGCTGGCTAAAAGAGTTGGCTTGGACAAGTTGCATATTAATTTGTCATCCAATCCTGAATAGCCTATAATCTTATTTGGAGCAGAAAGAGTTACCTTTTATCTAATAAGGTAATTCTTGAATTACTTTATTGTATTTTTTTTTTCACAAAAACTACATAGTAAATAGGAGTTTTAGATTTAGATAATGGTTGTTGCCTGACTTCTCTGTGAGGTTTATGACTTTTGTGGAAGGAAAAAATGCACATGAGCAACAGAGTTTGGAAAGTTCCCTTTATATCATTCCCTGCAGCCCCATTCTCTTCATTCCTTTGTGCTTAGGGACTTTAAACAATTTTCTATTCTTTTCAGATGCTTCAATTCATGGATATCCTCATATTTACATACACACAAAGAAGTTAAAACAGACAATAAACTGGGTTAAAAGATAGACAACAAACTAGGGGAAATATTGGCAACACATATAATAGGTAATGAATGAATCTTACTAACATACCAAAAAATAAAATGACGAACTTAAGACCTCTTACAAATCAAACAAAAAGCCATGCAAAGTAGCAAATCAATGAAAAACCCACTAGAGAAAGGCCAGAGGATATGAGAATCAGTTAATTGCAAAAGAGAGACCAATATCCAATAAATATTTGAAAATATGCTCAATTTCAATCATGATTAGAGAATATGAAATAGCAAAGAGATGCAAATATTTTCCATGTTAGATGAGGAAACATTAAAAAGCAACATGATTTAGAATTGAATATGATGGGGAAACAAGTCCTCTTTAACACTATTTATAGTAGCATATTTTGGCACAACTTTTGTGGAAATAAATGTGGCTGTACTCATCACAATTTTAAATGCATAAACCCTTTGACCCAGAAGTTCCACTTCCATGAATTTATTTATAAATATAGTTGCATAATGATTAAAGATGTTTTCTCAAGGATTTTCATTGCAACATTAATTATAATAGCAAAATAAAAACAAACAACAAAAAACCTGGACAGGACTTAAATGCCCATTAATAGATGACTAGTTACTAAAGTGCATTAATTCATACTACACAACTGTTTAAAAAGGTAAGAATTTGTACTTACAGAAAAATGTTAAGACTATAACAAGTAAAATTGCCAAGTTTCAGAACTATATGTATAACATGATCCAATTCATGTTAAAATATAATAAACATATACATATTATTATATAATAGAAAATATTATTTTATACCATAGGAGTTTCTGGAAAGAGCCACATAAATAATCATTGTTGTTTCTATAGTGTGTGAATAGATAGTGAAAAGGCAGGGGATGAAAGGAGTAGGTTGGGAGATATAAGAATTGAGATAATTTAACTTTTACTTCCCACTTTCCACCTTCTGTACTATATTAATTTATTTAACATGAAGATATATGACCTTTAATGGAAAAAAGCCTTTAAACAGCATGTGCAGACATTCATATGTAGATATATATACATATATTCAACTCTTGTATACGTATATATACAACTTCGTGTGTGTATGTGTGTGATCTCTTTGTCACCAGGAAGAGTCAGAAAATATATATGATAGTTCTGCCCACAGTCTAGTTGGAAAGACATAAATGTGTGAAAAGGTCATAAAAAAGACAAAGAATATCATATAATGGAGGTCAATTATGCACCAATGATCAGCATCTGCAGTGGCCTTCTAGGAGAAAAAAAGAGGAAGGTCACTATGACTGCAGTAAATATAGAAGATAAGGGCATGAGCATTAAGCAGCATTTGGGTACAAGACACCCCAAAACATGACAAAGAGGAGTGCTTGCTACTGACAAGGGTGCTGTTGGTTCAGCCTTGCCAACCATGACTCACCCTCTGAAAGCCTCCTCTCTGGCTGTAAATGGCATGAGACATGCTAAAAATCATACCTGTTCTGCCTTTGGAAACTCCCTACCTGTTGGCTATATCAAGCACTAGGGGCTGGTTTCTGTTAGGAAATGTCTAAGTCCCTGTGGTAAAGAGAGAAACTGCTTCATAATTAGCCTTGACCTTGTGTATAGGTTAAGAACTCAAATGCCAGGTGGTATTAATCCCTATCACTTGGATCTAATACCAGAAAGTCTGCATTAGTGGGAAGTTCCATTAGTTACTTTTATCCTTTTGAAGAATCTAAGAATGGTGGTTAACAGCATGGATTGTACATAGAGTCAGACTGGATATAAATTCCTGGTGCATTACCTATAACTCTGTGTCCTTGGGAAAATAACCCAATCTTTCTGTGTTATGGTTTCTATTTCTGCAAAATGTGAATAATTGTAGTATCAACAACTTCATAGGTTTTTTTTTTTTTTTTTTTTTTTTTTGAGAATCAAATGGCTGAATAACATATAAAGTGGGAAGAATAGTTGCCAGATACACAGTAGTTATTCACAGTATTACTTATTCTTACCAGAGACAAGAATATCCTAAAAATTTCCAGAGAAAGAAAACAATCACATTGAACACATTGGGAATAAAAAGTAATGATGGTGATGTATCCTAAGTAACGTTGGAAGCCAAAAGAAAAAAGAATACTGCCACAAAACTAATTTCCATTTAGAACATCATGTCCTGGCAAATTGAGTGTGAGGACATAATGAAGATGCTTCCAGACATACAGTCTCAAAACTTTTCATTCTCAAATTGCCTTTCTCAGAAAGCTGCTGGCATATATGTTTCATTAAAAAAAAAAAAACAAAAACTAAATCTAGAAAGAAGACATGAAAATGCAAAGCAGGGCACTATGGAAGCAAAGTAATAAAGGGATTCCCAGGCTGGGAGCTGTGCTGCCTGCCAGGGAAATGCTGGAGCAGCTCTGCCAGAGGAACATGGGAAGGGAGCTTATCCAACACGATCGACTGTGTGGGAAATTCCTCAAAGAGGTACTCTACAGAGCTGTTGGGAGATATTGGAAGACTTAGCAATAGGTTCAGGGAAAACTCAACATGAGGCAATGAATAACGACAAGAAAATCAAAGTATCTTGTAAGAAAGGGAATATAATAAGCCTATACCACTCAGTTCAGCAGTGTGCAAGATTTATTTAACATAAAAATGACTATAAATTAAAAAGAAAATATATAACTATTCTTAGAGAATGGGGAAAAGAGTAGAAAGTATCTGCAAGATAAAATCTTCAGCTGCCATAACAGGAAAAGAACATATTATATATAAACTGGTGAATCACATGAGAGCAGTATATATTTATTATTTGGAAATATGGTGACAAATAACAGAAGAAACATCAAGTGGATGCTTTTGGGGGGACAGGGGAAGCAACAACAGTGATTGGTGAATTTTTAAATATCATTTTTAAAAATTATTTGACTTTATAAGCTACATAAAATTTTAAATACTTTGCAAATCTCAGTTTTTGACACTTCTGAAATGACAATACTTCGTCCATAGTTTAGTGTTTATGAGGCTCTGAGCACTGATGTCTTAAACTAAACTGACATGTTTTCTAACAAAGTGAGAAGAGTAGAGAAAACATGTGTATTATCATTTATTTTTATTTAACTTTCTAGATTTAGCCTTCAAGAGGTTGATTAAGCCCTCAAATTTAATCATGGTAAATACTTATTTTATTTAAAATGTGTCTAAGGGCATAGTGAAATATGGGAAATTTATATAACTGCAACACTAAAACCAGGATATGGGGGAGAAAAAATTAATATCACTCAAGATATAGATATAAAAATCCTAATTAATTACAGGAAATTAAATGTAATAGTATGTTAAAAAGATGAATATGCTTTGAGCAATTAGCATTATTCCCAGAATGGAAAGATGGCTAAAAGTTAGAAAATTTACTAATGTGATTTGCTATATTAATAGATTACAAGAGCCCTGGCTGGTAGCACAGTGGGTAAGGCGCCGGCCTGCGAACCCAAAGGTCACAGGTTCGATTCCCCAGCCCGGGCACATAACCAGGTTGCAAGCCAGATCTCCAGCCAGGTCTGTGGCTGGAGGCAGGTGAAAGGCAACCATACATTGATTCTTCTCTCTCTCTCTGCCTCTCTCCCATCCCCTCTCTCTGGAAATAATAAATAAAATCTTTAAAAAAAAAAAATAGATTACAAGAGAAAAGCTATGTGCTCATTATGATAGGTACAAAAAGAGATTTGGTAAAATGTAAACTCTTATTAATCAAAACTTAAACTGGAAGTACATGGAATTTTATTTATTTGAGAAGAAGCATTTTTCAAATACTAGTAGCAAATATGCTCTCTGGTGAACTGTAAGTAACATTCCTCAATTACTTGAGAAAGAAATTATTCCATTAAGATTTGGAACAAGACCAGGAAGATCATGGGTGTTATTCAACATTATTCTGAAGGCCCTTGTCAAAAATAATAACATAAGAAAAGGAAGTAAGAGATTCAGTTATGGGAAAGAAAGATATAAAGTTGTTATATGTTATATACATATATTATATGTAGCTGACATGGTCAGCTATTGAGAAAATACAAAAGATTAACTGAAAAACCTAGGATTATTATAATAATTAAAAAGTCAGATTACTAGATTAATGTTCTCCTACCAATTTTCATACATGACCAATTACAAAATGTAATGAAAAGTATTTCTATTCTTGTTTTTTTAAGACTTTATTCATTATTTCTAGAGAAAAGGGCAAGGAGGAAGGAAGAAAGGGAGAGAAGCATCAATGTATGGTTGCCTTTTACCTGTCTCCAGCCAGGTTCTTAGCAACCTGGTTATGTGCCCTGACTGGGGAATTGAACCAGCGATCTTTGGGCTTTTAGGCTGACGCCTACCCTCTGAGTCACACCAGCCAGGGCCTATTTCTATTCTTTTTGTTTGTTTTTTTTTTAAGATTTTATTTCATTATCTTTTAGAAAGAGGGGAAGGGAGAGAGGCAGAGAGGGAGAGAGACATCAGTGTATGGTTGTGTTTCACCTGCCTCCAGCCACAGACCTGACTGGAGACCTGGTTTGCAACCTGGTTATGTGCCCGGGCTGGGGAATCGAACCTGTGACCTTTGGGTTCGCAGGCCGGTGCCTTAACCACTGTGCTACCAGCCAGGGCTATTTCTATTCTTAATAGCAATAAATATAGTAAAGTACCTCTTATAAGCAGAAAACATGATTCCTCATTTAAAAATTTCATGGAAAATGGAGCAAAATATAAACAATCAATGAAGGACTATCTTATACTTTTTGCAACTTTAAAAATTATATCAAGAAAGGAGAAAAAGAAAAAGAACAATGCTGAAAGCAAAATGAGTGATCTACATATACATGGAGACACTATGTTAAGCAAGATTACCAGAAAGTTAGGAGTAAAAGGCTGATCCATGGAAGGCATATCCGGAAGTCCTAAAGTGGGAATAATAAAAGTTTCAGAAAAAAAAAAAAAAAAAAAAAAAGACTTGATGGAGAAGATACAATCATGCCATAAACAAATGAAAAGCTTTACAGAACCAAAAAATGTTTTCAGTTGGTTGGGCAGTGTCCTATAGAATGAAAGGTTACCACAGAGTGAAAAGTTACCAGGTCAGGGCATATGCCTGTGTTGTGGATTCTGGTAGGGTGATCAGGAGGCACATGAGAGTCAACTGACAGATGTTTCTCTCCCTCTCTTCCTCCCTCCCTTTCCCCTTCTCTATAAATTAATTAATTAATTAATTAAAAAGAAAAAACGTCTCACAAAGGCAGTCAGAATTCAAGAAAGAGATTGTCTAAATAAAAAGATAATAATGCCAGGTTCAGGTTTCTCATCTGGATTACTCTAGATCAGGTGGCAAACGCAAGGCCTGTAGGCCAGATCCCGTCCTCCACCTTGTTTTATCTGGTCCCACGCCTTCTACCCAGCACCTTGTTTCTACCTGGCTTGCTTAACCATTAAGGAGTAGTTACATTTATACAGTCCCCAAATTACATTCGGCCCTTTGAAGGCAACCGTGAGGCTGATACGGCCCCCAGTGAAAATGAGTTTGACATCCCCACTCTAGATATTGTGAAACAACTTCTACAGACATTTGAAAGAAAAGGACCACAAATCAAGATTCCTATTTTGAGCTGTGTTAGCAATATACATGAAAGCAAAAGACTGATTTTTTCAGACATACAGTGGCACAGAAAATACATGGACATATATTCTTTTTTTTTTTTTCAATTTAGATGACTTTTATTTCTTTTTTTTTTTTTAATTTTATTGTTATTGTATTACATCCCCTTTTTGCTCCCCTCTGTCCCCCTCCCCACCCACCCATTCTCCCCTAAGTCAATCCCATCTGTTGTCCATGTCCATGGTTCCTTTATACTAGGTTCTTGTCTAAGCTGCTCCCCTTCTTTGCCTCTACCTCCCCCCTCCCCCCAACCCCGTTCCCCCTGACCACTGAAGGCCTATTCCTTGTATTCATATACTTGGTTCTGTTTTGCTTGTTGTTAGTTTTGCTCATTATTGTCCCGTAATGGGTGAGATCATATATTTGTCCTTCACTGACTGGCTTATTTCACTAAGCATAATACT
>PVIW01012931.1:0-29728 GCA_004026585.1 Noctilio leporinus | reverse complement strand
GGGGGACAGAGGGGAGCAAAAAGGGGATGGATGTAATACAACAACAATACAATTTTTTAAAATAAATTAAAAAAATAAAATAAAATAAAAAAAGTGGAGGTGTTAACCATACTTTGACTCCCTTCTCTGTACCTAAGGGAGGAATGTTGAGAACCTCAGGTATGAGTTAGCTCCCAAGTAAAGACAAACTAAACTACTATAGTAAAGAAGATAAAAAGTATACTTTAGGCTCAGATCAAATAAAAAAGACAATGTAGGTAGGAAAATAAATCAAAGAAGAAAATGTTGAGAGACAGAATGTTGTGAACATTTGCTCAGGAAGAAACACGCTAAGGAACATGTATGAATGACCTAGATATGAACAATAGGATGGGGAATGACTGTAGGAGTGGGGAAAGGGGCAGGGTAGAAGAGGACAAAGGGAGAAAATTGAGACAACTGTAATAGAATAATAATAAAATATTTAATTAAAAAAAAGTGAAGGCCCTGGCTGGTGGCTCAGTGGATAGACGCCAGCCAGCTTGCGAACCCAGAGGTCACTGATTCGATTCCCAGTCAGGGCACAAGACCAGGTTGCAAGCCAGGTCTTCAGCCAGGTCCGTAGCTGGAGGCAGGTGAAAAGCAACCATATATTGGATGTTTCTTTTGCTTTCTTCCTCCCTCCCTACCCCTCTCATTAAAGTAATAAAAAATTTTCACAGTGCCCCCCAGGACCTTTGACACCTGGGGGTCTGAGGGGCCCTGGTTTTGAAAAAAAAAAAAAAAATTTTAAACCTTTTAAAAAATGAGAGTAAAAATTTATTTAATAAGCAGATGAAGAAATTCTACTCTAGAGGGTCAAACCCCTCCAAATATGAACACCCCCACCCCTGACTCTTGCCTTCAGCTTGCCATTTCTAGGCTGAAAAGGACTAAAACTTTCCCTTCCAGAAAAAAGAGAGAGAGGAAATTTGTATTCCACAATAAATAGTCCAGTTTAGCAGAGATATTCAATAGAGTGAGGTATCTGAATTTTAATCAATATTAACTGAGGAGGACACAGTATATTTTTAAAGCAGAGTTTTAATTAAGTAAAAAAACACACAATAAATTAGTGGCTTTACAAGTGAATACAGAAAGATCAGTTAAAAGTTTGAAATGATGATTTTCAGGGTCACTAGGGAATAACAAAGAGGAAGACCTTGCTAGCAGGTCATTGAGCTCCCCCTTTCTGAGTTCAACAACATACCTACACTTTATTTCTCTTACTTTTTGTATAATTGTTTAGTATGTAATTTTGTAATGTTAATACTAAGAAGAGAAGCGTGGTTAATATCCCAATACTAGTATTAATTTATATACTTATAAAATCATGCAAAGGTGCTGGCCTGCGAACACAAAGGTCGCTAGTTCGATTCTCAGTCAGGGCAACATAACCAGGTTGTAAGCCAGGTCTCCAGCCAGGTCCATAGCTGGAGGCAGATGAAAAGCAACCATACATTGATATCTCTCTCCCTTCCCCTCTTTCTGAAAAATAAAAATAAAATCTTTTTTAAAAAATCATGTGAAGATTCCACTTAAAACTTTTTATTCCAGAAAGAGGAAGAGAAAGACAGAAAAACAATCAGTGTGAGAGAACATTTATTGGTTGCCTCACATATGCACTCAGACCAAGACTAAACCCACAACCTAAGCATGTGCCCTGACTAGGAATTGAACCCATGATCTTTTGGTTTATGAGATGATGCTCCAAACCAACTGAGCCACAGAGGCCAGGGCCAAAATTTGATCCTGTATCCTACCTATCAGAGAAACCATATGGTTTTTAACTTTTTCTGTCTGACTTATTCCACTCAGCATGATATTCACAAGGCCCATCTATGTTGTCACAAATGGCAGTATTCCATTCTTTTCTCATGTATCATAGAAATGTACACCTAAAACTTATATAATCTTATTAATGAGTGTCACCCAATAAATTTAGTAAGTAGCCCTGATCGGTGGCTCAGTTAGTTGGATTGTCACCCCATACACCAAAAGTTTGCAGGTTTGAGCCCCAATTAGTGCACATTAGTTAGGTGCAGGTTTGATCCCCAGTCATAGAGGCATAAGGGAGGCAACTAATTGACGTTTCTCTCTCTCTCTCCCCATACCCATCCTTCTCTCTCAAATCAATAAACATATCCTTAGGTGAGGATTAAAATATTGAATAAATTATAAAATCCAAGCTTTACCATCATACAGAAAAGAAACTTTTCTTCAAAAAGACTCTGCCCAGGGCTCCCTTCATGTCTCTGTTCCTCAGGCTGTAGATGAAGGGGTTCAGCATGGGCGTCACCACAGTGTACATCATAGCCATGACCATCTCCTTAACAGTAGAGTTGTCAGCTGATGGGCATAAATAGAGACCAATAATCGTCCCATAGAACAGTGACACCACAGACAGGTGGGAGCCACAGGTGGAGAAAACCTTGCGGATGCCTCTAGCAGAAGGGACCTTGAAGATGGAGGACACAATGCGTGCATAGGACATGACAATGAGTAGGAATGGGGTGACGAGGATAAATCCTCCCATGATAAATATCACCAACTCATTAACTTGAGTGTCACAGCAGGACAGCTTCAGTAGAGCAGACATGTCACAGAAAAAGTGGGGGATCACATTGTCAGCACAAAAACACAGTCTAGCCATGAGAAGAGTGTGTAACATAGCATGAAATGTGGTCAGCACCCAGGACAGCACCACCAGGGAGACACAGAGCTTGGGGCTCATGATGGTGGTGTAGTGCAGAGGGAAGCAGATGGCCACATAGCGGTCATAGGCCATGGCCACAAGGAGGAAGCTCTCCAGGTCTGCAAAAAGCAGGAAGAAGTACATTTGGGCCAGGCAGCCTGCATAAGGGATGGATAGGTCTTGGCTCTGCATGTTGTACAACAATTTGGGAATGGTCACAGAAGACAAACAGAGGTCAGAGAAGGACAAGTTGCTGAGAAACAGATACATGGGTGTGTGGAGATGAGAGTCCAGGTGAATCAGGAAAATTATGAGGAGGTTCCCCAGGACGGTAGTAAGATACATGGCCAGGAACAGGGCATAGAACAGGTTTTGCTGCTCTGGATTCATTGGCAGGCCCTGGAGGAAGAAGTATGAGATGATAGTTTGATTTCTTCCTGCCATGTTCTGTGTCCAGTATCTTTAGGAAAAAACAATAGTATCCATTAAAAATATGAATAAAAATGAACACACTTCTATGATATGTAGTCTGTTATTTGTTCGTCAATAATTGACTTCACTCTTACTATCTATAACAGCACTTTGTGTTACCACATGTATCGCTAAATCCAAGCCACTTTTCAGATTTATTTTCTCATTTTTCATTATTTAGCTTGTCACAATATTGACTCTTCCCTCCCCTCTAAAACACTCTCATCTCTTATCTTCAGTGTAATCCCACTCGTTCTCCTTATATTTCCCTGAGCACTTATTCTCAGCAACCGTGACTAGCTTCTTCTTTAACAGTATCTTAGATATCAGTGTTTCTTTGGGCTTTTTCTTAAACACTATTTTCTTAAAATTTCCCATGTACAGCCCTGAAGAACTTGTGTATTCTCATGGCATCAATTACCATATAAATCTCATGGGTAAAACTCTCATCACCTTCAGAACTACATCATCAATTACTTGGTGATTATCTCACATCTAATATTGTAAGCATCTTCAGCTCAACAGATTCCCAAATGAAATCCACTGCTCCAAGTCTCTCACATCTCAGTAAAAGAAACACAGGCTCAAGTCCTAAAACTTCTCTCTCTTCCCAGAACAAGTAAGAACCGGCTACCATGTTTCCAAAGCATTCTGTGCTTTCCCCAAAGCACTCAGACCTGTTGGGATTATTTGTTCATTGCTTTTTACTGGATTGTAAACCCCATGCAGGAAAGAACATGGCTGTTGCAGGGCCAGCACCTGGCACAGGACCTTGATGTAGTTGATGTTTCATAGATATTTATTGGCTGTACTTTAGGCTGAGACATGCTTTCCTCCAACTTAAGAACAGAAAACTCTTGTTATGTTAGAATATCTACATTTACAAAATCTTGTCAGATCAAGAGCTCATTTGTTTTTGACACTTTCACTCTCTACCTATGTTGATATCCACATGATATGATGATATTGTCGTGAAAAATAAACCCGGTGGGAAGGTTTAGTAATGAAGGGAGAAAAGGGAAAAATAAAGGTAAATTCTACCCAAGACCTCTCATTCTTCTCCAGATAGCCATATCTCAGAGCTGACAAAGACAGCTGTAGGAAGACTTCTGTAGGAAGTCCCTTCCCTACAGAAACATAACTGAGTCCAACTGGTGGGGCTTCCATCCTGCTGATGCTGTTTAATTGAGCCACGTTAATTTTTTTTTTTTTTACATGTAGACATAATGGTCTGGTTCCACAATAGAGAGAAGCATCAAATGAAGTTTTACATACTTAATTTCTCAGTTTTTCTTCCCTGGAAACAAGTGGGACCCATCTCTAGTGTCAAGAGTGCCACCAGGAATAACAAACCCAAGGGCCAGCACCTGCAGGTGCTGCCACCGATTAGGCTTACAGGCTCCAGCTGCTCAGTTAATGATGCCTCATCTTAACCTGGTGAATTGGTGGTTGTCAGCCTGAACTGCAGGTAAGAATCACAAAGGGCAGCACTTCTGAAAACTTAAGTTACATGTGAACTACTGAGGAATGCTGCTAAAATGCCCATTTTGATTTAGTGGGTCTGTGGTGGTGTCTAAAATTCTACAATTCATAAGCACAAATTTTACATCTGGTAATGTCAACTCTGCTGATCTGTGGACAACACTTTGAGCAGTAAGAATGTGCAATACATTTTAAAATATAGATTATTGCACCTACCCCCATTAAAAGTAATCAGGCTTTGAAGAGGGAGAGCCCATCCAAAATACTTTAAAGCTCTTTAGGTAATTCAAATATATAGTCAAGGGTTAAGAACTTCTGTACTGAATGCCTGCATCACACAGATGTCTTTTGTTGAAATGATATAATCTTGAAGCATACATTACATAGTACTATTTATGAATGCTACCATTAAAAACTGGTGAATTGCCCTGGCTGGTAGCACAGTAGATAAGGTGCCGGCCTGCAAACCCAAAGGTCGCAGGTTCGATTCCCCAGCCAGGGCACATAACCAGGTTGCAAACCAGGTCTCCAGTCAGGTCTGTGGCTGGAGGCAGGTGAAAGGCAACCATACATTGATGTCTCTCTCCCTCTCTGCCTCTCTCCCTTCCCCTCTTTCTAAAAATAAATAAAATCTTAAAAAAAAAAACTGGTGAATATCAGTCAAAATATTTCTAGAATGTGAAGAAATTTTGGGAGGCTGAGAGCTGGAGAAGAGGATTATTATACCTGAAAAACTAGGCTTTGGAACAGTGCATGAGACCCTCCAGTTGGAAGGATCCTAACACACTAGCTCATTTGTCTTTAACCCAACTTACCCAGTCTGTTGGAAGGTGATTCCAGGATTCTGGCCAGAGATTATGTTCCCCTTTGTTTACTAAAGCATGTGAAGTAACAGCCTCTGTAGACATCACCCCTGTCTGCAACATCCCTCTGACATCTCACATTTTACAAATTCTCGGGCCTAAGCAGCCCTGGATCCCGGAGGAGGCTAGATCCTGAGGGAACTCCTGAAAGACAAGTAATTACCCAGGATTTCTCTAGGGCCATGCTCTCGGAGTCCTTGAGAATTGATTGATTATAGTCGCAGATCACACCATACTATGTTTTGTGGGAGGAAGGTAGGGTTGGAGAGAAGCTCATGTGCAGATGCTTAAAAGTGTCTGCTTAATGGACAGTAGTCCTATTGGGCTAGAGGTGAAATAGGATGGTTGGGACAGCCATAAAAACAAACAGGGGCAAGACTGTGAATATCGTAAAATAACTTCAAGTGGAGGAGTTTAGGCTTTATCTTCTGGGCAACAAAAAGCCATCAGGGTACTACTACCATGAAATATATATGTTGGAAAGAGTCCCAGGGTGGTAGAATCTCTCACTACAACCTAATTCCCCATAAACACACCCCAGGAGAGATCAACCTGCAACTAACAAGGATTTGACTTCTATGACCTAACCATATGCAGACATATGGAAAGGACAAGAATAAAAGATACACTCTCCCAGATCATGTTCAATCTTCCTCAAACCAAGATAGAAAAGAAACCCAGATCTGCATTTTATTAAGGTACATCTAGCTCACAGGTGGCAAACACAAGGCCTGCTGACCGAATCCAGCCCTCCATCTTGTTTCTACCGGCACCTTGTTTCTACCTGACTCACTTAACTGTTATGAGTAGTTACATTTACATCTATAGTCCTAAAATTATATTCGGCCCTTTGAAGACAACCACAAGGCTGATATGGCCCCCAGTGAAAATGAGTTTGACACCCCTGGTTTTAGCTTCTTACTTCAACTGTCATTATTTGCAGATGACACAATAGTATACATAGAACACCCTACAGACTCCACCAAAAAACTACTCGACCTAATAAATGAATTTGGCAAAATAGCTAGAAATAAAATCAATATTTAGAAATCGAAGGCATTTTTGTACACCAACAATGAAACATCAGAAATAGAAACTAAAAACAATCCCATTTACTAGAGCAACAAGAAAATTAAAGTATTTAGGAATAAACTTAACCAAGGAGATAAAAAGACCTGTACTTGGAAAACTATAGAACACTGAAGAAAGAAATTAAGGAAGACACAAAAAATTGGAAGCATATACCATGTTCATGGTTGGGAAGAATTAACATCATTAAAATGTCCATACTACCCAAAGCAACTTATAGATTCAATGCAATACCCCATTAAAATATTTCACAGACCTAGAACAAACACTTCAAAAATTTATATGAAGCCAGCCCTGGCTGGTGGCACAGTGGATAACGCACTGACCTATGAACCCAAAGATTGCTGGTTTGATTCCCCAGCCTGGGCACATAACCAGGTTGCAAGCCAGGTCTCCAGCCAGGTCCATAGCTGAAGGCAGGTGAAAGGCAACCATACATTGATGTCTCTCTCCTTCTCTGCCTCTCTCCTTTCTCCTCTCTCTAAAAATAATAAAATCTTTTAAAATTTTATAGGAAGCCAAAACCAACCCCAAATAGCCACATCAATCTTGAGAAAGAAGAACAAAGCTGGAGGAATCATAATACCAGATATCAAACTATATTACAAAGTCATTGTAATCAAAATAGCCTGGTACTGGCATAAGAACAAATATATAAATCAATGGAACAGAATAAGGAGCCCAGAAATAAACCCAAGTCTTTATGGGGAACTAATATTCAACAAAGGGGGAAGGAATATAAAATGGAGTGAAAATAGCCTCTTCAACAAGTGGTGTTGGGAGAACTAGATAGGAACATGCAAAAAAAGAAAAAGAAAAGAAAGAAAGAAACTAGACCACCAACTTACACTATACACCAGAAAAACTCAAGATGGATAAAAGGTTTAAACATAAGCCTTGCCACCATAAAAGTCCTGGAGGAAAACATAGGCAGTAAAATCTTAGCTATCCCACACAGCAATATTTCTGCTCATATTTCTCCCAGGGCAAAGGAAATAAAGGAACAAATAAACAAATGGGACTATGTCAAACTGAAAAGTTTCTGCTCAGTTAAATAAAACATCAGCAAAATGAAAAGGGAACCAATCATATAGGAAAACATATTTGCCAATGACACCTTCAACAAGGGCTTGATCTCCAAAATATATAAAGAACTTATACAACTCTCAACACCAGGGAGACAGACAACCCAATTAAAAAAATGGGCAAAGGGCCTGAACAGACACCTCTCCGAGAAGGACATACAAAGGGCCCATAGGCATATGAAAGGATGCTCAACATCACTAGCCATCAGAGAGATGCAAATTAAAAACACAGTGAGATACCACCTTACACCTGTCAGAATGGCCATCAACAAATAACAAGTGCTAGCAAGAAATGGGAACCCTACTGCATTGTTGGTGGGAATGCAGACTGGTGCAGCCACTATGAAAAAAAGTATGGAATTTCCCTAAAAAAAAAACTAAAAATAGAACTCTTTATGACCCAGTGATTCCACTGCTAGGAGTATACTTGAAGAACCCTGAAATACCAATTCAGAAGAAGCTATGCACCCCAATGTTCATAGCAGCATTATTTACAATAGCCAAGTGCTAAAAACAACCTAAATGCCCATTAGTGGATAAATGGGTCCAAAAACTGTGGTACATTCACACAATGGAACACTGCACCACAGAAAGAAAGAATTCCTAGCATTTGTGATAGCATGGATGGAACTGGAGAGTATCACACTTAGTGAAACAAGCTAGGCAGCAAAAGACAAATACCATATGGTCTCTCTTAATACAGGAAACTAATGAATAAAACAAATGCAAGCAGAATGGAACAAGACATAGAAAAGAAAGGAGAATGGTGGTGACCAGAGGGGAGGGAGGAGGAGGGGGGAAATGTAAAGGAAGGATTTATTTAGTCAAAGAGCTAATGTGAAAGACCCATGGACATGGGCAATAAGGTAGGGATTGACTGTGGGAGAGGGGATGGGGAGGGTGTGGTAGGGGAGAGCAAAGGGGGAAATATATGCAACAATTGTAATGCAACAGTATTTTCTAAGTTAGAAAAAAGGAAAACTGTTAACAGTACCCTGTCACCACCATCATTTCTACCATTTTATGGATGTGTCAGACTAGCTCCTAGTCTCCAGCTCTTCCTTATTCTGCAAGTGATCACAAGGCTGTAGCTAACACTATAACCTCCTTCCATACCTATGCCACTTCTCTTTTCATTACTTCAGCTGGATGGGGTATTATTTACATTCAACTTTTATTCCTTGGGAACCTGAATCCTCAGTGTTATTGTCTTTCTTGGATTGTTAGTTTTCAATGAACTTTTACTAAGAGGTACCTCAGAGAATTTCTTATATATCCAACACAGTCTTTCCTTATTGTGTAGACAAATCAGTTTTCTATGGTAACTCCTTTATTTTCCTGTTGATTTAGTGACCCAAAAAGGCCAAGGGGCCATCTCAGCTTCCAGCAGAACAGAACCATTGAAGTGATCCATAGAAGTGTACCTCCCTTGGAAAATGCATCCGACACTTCTTGTGCACCATTTCGGATTCTCTCAGAGATAATTTTTATTCCAGCCACTTCTGCAGACTTCAACAGGCTTCACACAGATACAATCTGACTGCATTACCTCAGGCCTGTTCCACCTGCTTCTTGTGTGCTGCCATTCCTGCCATAGGGTTTCTCTGATTTCCTAGAGTAGACTATCATGGGAATCCAGTTTCACATTCATACATATACAACATGAAAGTGTAGAGGAGTTAATGACCATGGGCCAACTCTTAAATAATAGATGCTGGGAGATGATGAATATATGCTTCCCCTATTTTCAGAGGTGGATGGTCCTATGTTACATTTCATCCAGACTTATTCACTCCTAGTGGCAACCAGATCCATAAGCTACCCTGCTACTGGTTCTCCCTTCTTCCTTATTTACACCCACTATCACTTCACCTGATGAAATAATATTCCCAAATAAACTAGTAATGAATAAAACTTTGTCTCAGTCTCTGTTTTTTAGAACCCAGGCTATGACAGAATGTAAGATCTCTAAACCAGAAGAACCCAAAATTGTAAGGGTGGGGAGCAAAAATTCTGTGAGCATGTTAGGGGGCTGGCCAAAATGTTTTAACTTAATCAAAACAATGTTGTTAGATTGTATTGTGACTGCTGTCATATCAGCATGCATTTAGGTAACATCAGAAATTACATTTTGGACTTCCAACCACAATGGAAGTATTCAAAATGAGGAAAAGTAAAGACCTACAACCAATATTACTCTATCCAGCAAAGCTATTATTCAGAATGGAAGGGCAGATAAAGTACTTCCCAGTTCAGGTAAAGCTAAAGAAGTTCATCATCACCAAGCTGTTATTATATGAAATGTTAAAGGGACTTACTTAAGAAAAAGAGGATCAAAATTATGAACATAAAAAAGACAACAAACTCACAACTATCAACAACAGAATCTAAAAGATAAAAACAAAACCTAAGCAGACAACCAGAGAGGGAACAGCATCAAAGATATGGGGAACATTTAAAGGGGCATCGGCTGGGAGTGAGGAAGGGGAAGAATGCGGAAAATAGTGCAGGGATTAAGAAGCATAGTTGGTGAGTGCAGAATAGACAGGAAGATGTTAAGAATAGCACAGGAAGCCCTGGCTGGTGGCACAGTGGATAAGGCGCCAGCCTGTGAACCCAAAGGTTGCTGGTTCTATTTCCAGCCAGGGCACATAACCAGGTTGCAAGACAGGTTGCAAGCCAGGTCCACAGCTGGAGGCAGGTGAAAGGCAATCACACATTGATGTCCCTCTGTCTCTGTGCTTCTCTCCCTTCCCCTCTCTAAAGAATAATAAATAAAATCTAAAAAAAAAAAAAAGAACAGCACAGGAAAAGGTCAAGCCAAAAAACTCACATGCATGACCCATGGACATGAAATAAACTAAGGGAGGGGGGATGCAATTGCTGGAGGGAGGAGAGTGCTGGGTAGAGGGAAGCAAAGGGAAAAGAAATTGGGACAAACATAACAGTATAATCAATCAATAAACCCAAATTTTTAAAAACCATCAAAATTGTTGAATTTTTGTGCAGCCATTTTAATATTGAAGATAAAATATATGTGGGGGGAAGGGGGAGGCAGAGGGAAAGAAGGGGAGCAGCTTAGACAAGAACCTAGTATAAAGGAACCATGGACATGGACAACAGGTGGGATTGATTTTGGGGGGAATGGGTGGGTGGGGAGGGGGACAGAGGGGAGCAAAAAGGGGATGGATGTAATACAACAATAAAATTTTTAAAAAAAGATAAAATATATGCAACATTTTCAACATATAATGCTTTATTATTTCAAAAGTAAATATGTAACTTAAACACTCACAAAAAAGATTTGTGCAGTGTATAGAGAAGGTGCTATGACCGATCAACTGTGTCAAGTGTTTAGTGCAGTTTCTTGGTACTGTTGACATTTTTGTCAAATGAGTGTTTGCTGTGGGGCTGTCTTATGCATTGGAAGATGTTTAGCAACACCCTGGCCTCTAAGCACTAAAAGCCAATAGTGGAAGGCAGTCAACATACTCAAAACATCCAAATTAATAGTTATTGGTAAAAATGAAATATGTCTTTTTTTAACAAAGAAAACTAAGTGGACTTTTGGACCAACCCAGTATTTGGTCTGACAATTACAGATGTTGGTCCTACAACTACACCTTGTGATTCCCAGACTCATGAACCATGGCCATGGGGGAACAAGCACCATATCTGGGCTTCTGGTTCAACACATACACCATTTTCTATAGGACTTTACACAAATCTTTCTGGATATAATCTCCCAACTGGCACCACAACTGAATCTCTGAGGCAGGCAGAGCCAGTAAAACTAGAAAAGACAAATACCATATAATCTCACCTATAAGAGGAATCAAATGAATAAAATAAAGAACAAAATAGAATCACATACATGGAAGCATGGAACAGACTGGCAGTGACCAGGGGGAGGGGGCAGGGAGGTAAAGGTGGAAATAAGAAGGGACTAGATAGGAACATGTATAAATGACCCATGGACATGGATAACAGTATGGGAATTGACTATGGGAGCAGGAAGTGGGATGGGGAAAGCGGGGCAAGGAGGGGAAATTGGGACAACTGTAAAGGAATAACAAGAAAAAAACTAGCAGCCCTGGCTAATGGCATGGTGGATAAGGTGTCCGCCTGCGAACCCAAAGGTCACTGGTTCAATTCCCAGCCAGGGCAACATAGCCAGGTTGCAAGCCAGGTCTCCAGCCAGGTCCGTGGCTGGAGGCAGGTGAAAGGCAACCATACATTGATGTCTCTCTCCCTCTCTGCCTCTCTCCCTTCCTTTCTCTCTGAAAAATAAATAAAATCTTTAAAATAAATAAATAAATAAGAAATGGTGTCCTAAAAAAAAGAACTTGCTATCAACCTCTGCATCTTCCCTACACGGGATCCTTCCACTTGATTGTTTTGGAGCTGGGGCCTATAACCCCTCTTCTCTTGCTTGATTCATAGAAGCACAAACAACAAAGATCTAATGGATAAGGGCAGAAGGATACAGAGGAAAGGCCAGAGGGCAGGTTGTGTTTCAGGACAGACCCAGGGGCATAAAGAGTATTAAATGAAAATTATACATAAAACAAGGGATGTTTAAGATTTTAATGAATTTATATAACTTGACTAAAAGATGTAAAAGAAGATCTAAATAAATAAGGAGACATGATATACTCCTTAATGAGATTTACTGTTATAAATGTCCATTATCCCCAAAGTAATTTATAAATTTGATGCAATCCTATGAAAAACTCACAACAGGATTTTTTAAATTTATTTTTAAATTAATCTTATTGGGGTGGCACTGGCCAATGAGGTTATATGGGTTTCAAGTGTACAATTCTATAATACATCATCTGTATATTGCATTGTGTGCCCATCACCCAAAGTCAAATCTTTTTCCATCATTGGATAAAGACAATATGAGACATACCTATAACGGAATACTACTCAGTTGAAATACTGCCATTTTCAACAATAGGGATAGATCTTGAGAATATCAAGCTAAGTAAAATAAGTCAGAAATAGCTGAGAACCATATGATGTCACTCACATTTGGGATATAAAACTTAAAGTAATAAATGAACAAGGTAAAAACTCATATAGACACAGACAACAGTATAGTGGTTACCACAGGGAAGGGGAGATGGAAGGACAGTAGAGGGTACAGGGGTCCAATATATGGTGTCCAAAAGGATTTTTTCCTTTTTATATGTATTTTTAATGTTCTATTTTTAGCTTTATTTTCATTGTTGACTCTGTTACAGATGTTCCCATCACCTCCCCTTGGCGTACCTCCCCCCAGCTCCCACCTCCCCTTCCCTCTGGCCACCATCACACTGTTATCTTTATCTATGTGTCATGCATATATGTTCTTTGGCTAGTACCTTCACCTCCTTTCACCCAGTCCCCTCTCCCCCTCCCCTCTGGCAGCTGTCAGTCTGTTCCATGTATCCTTGCCTCTGTACATTGGATTCTATAATCAACATGGTATTTCAAGTCAATATGAAAATGATACACTATTCAAGAGATGATGTTAAATTAATTAGCCACTTGTCTGGGAAATAAAAATAAAGCTAAACCTCCATGTTTTACAATCTACATAAAGGTTAATTTCTAAATGGGTGGATAAGGCACCGGCCTGCGAACCCAAAGGTCACTGGTTCAATTCCCAGCCAGGGCACATAACCAGGTTGCAGGCCAGGTCTCCAGCCAGGTCCATAGCTGGAGACAGGTTAAAGGCAACCATACATTGTTGTTTCTCTCCCTTTCTGGCTCTCTTCCTTCCCCTCTCTCTAAAAATAATAAAGTCTTTTTTAAAAATGTCTAAATGGATCTAAATATTTAAAATAGAATTACAAAAGAATATAAAAATATATATTAAAAACTTAAGCATAAAATTAAATTCTTAGTATTTTTTTTCCAAATGCTTCTCAGTGGTTCCAGTATCACTTATTGAATAGCTTTTCTTTCCAACTGATTTCAGATGCTACTTTGATCACTAAGTTCTCTGTATACTTGAGTCTATTTTTCTTCTTTAAATTTTGTTCTATTAACCTATTCATTAACCAGTACCATATTTTACATGAATAAAGGCGCTTTTATAATACATGCTGATTTTAAAATACGTCTATTTCTTTGACACCTTTTCCTTCAAATTGTGGGGCTAATTCCCCTCTAGCTAAATGTGGTCCATACATGATTCACTGTAGCAGAGTGATGTGACTTTCAAGGTTAGGTTATAAAAAGGATAGCTTCCACCTGGATAACTCAGTATTAGATTACTCACCCTAGGGGAAGCCAGTTACCATGTCATGAGGACACTCAGGTGGCCCTTTGTAAAGGCCCATAGTGTCAGAAATCACCCACCTGGCAGTCATTTTCATGAGCCACCTTGGAAGTGTGTCCCCAGCCAAGTTACTCCTGAAATCCTGGTCCACTGAAAGTGTGAGATAATAAATGCTTATCGTTTTAAGCCACTAATTTGGGGATGAGAGTAATTTGCCATGCAGAAATAAAAAATATATTTAAAGCTTTATAGTATATAATAAAGTTATTACTTATTGTTCTTTTGCATTTTCTTGAAAATTCTAATTTTTTTTACATAATCGTTAGTATCAGCTTGGCGCACTCACGTGTGTGTATATATACACAAAAAGAAAAAATGCATGCTACAAATTAGAGAAAAATCAACATCTTTGTCTTCCTATCCAAGAAAATGATTCGCCCAAGACTTCTTTTCAGTACTTCATTAGTATTTTAAGGTTTTATTCATATATTTCCATATTTATCATTTAGCCTTAGTACTGAATTTTACAGGATTAGTACTGGATTTTTTTTCTACTTTAAATGGTATCTTTATCCATTTTACATTCTCATGGTTTTGGGTCATTTCAATACCATATACTAATGATTTCTGCATATTAAGTTTTCTATTCTAGCACCTTAACTAAATTATCTCATTTTTGCAGTAGTTTCTCAGTTAATTTCCTTAGGTTTTCCATGTATACAGTAATTCTTGTACCTCAAAAATATTTTTTATCTAATGTATCTCTGGAACCCAGAATATAAATTCTCTAAGTTCAGAGATTTTTGTTACTTGTTAAGTGCTTTGTCTCTAGCACCTGAAACACTGCTTGGCACAGAGTATGTTCACTAAATATTTGAAGTAATTAAATGAACTAAATAAACTGGCAGCTTCAGGACAGTGCTTAGTAACAGTACGAATAGTGGACACCACATCTTCTCGTTCCTAACTTTAGTGGAAATGTCTCTGTATTTCCCCATTAAGTTTGATGTTGGGCTTTGGGCTGACTCAAATGTATTATTATCTCATGTTAAGTAAGGGTCTATTTCCATTACATTGAGCATTTTTATTTGAAGTGGTTGAATTTCAGCAAATGTACCATTTTTATAAAGACAGTAAAATTATTTTTCAAAAATTCTTTAAACATTGAAAAGAATTTAAAAATTTTAATTCAACAAGTGAAATACAGAAAAGCAATAGCTATAAAACTATGGAGATGGTAATTTAAACAATAACAGAAAAATGCTTTAAGTTACACTGTTTAAATTTTTTATCACTATTTACATTTCATTCATTACATTGGTATAATACTTCATCTCAGCATCTACAGTTTTGACAAATGCTTGGAAAGCTTTTTGTTCAGAAACAGATGCCAGTCTGACAGAAACACATTTGAAAATGTTCTTTTTCTGGTCGTAGTTTCCAACACACCTATAAACTTGGCCTCTAATCAGTCTTGGAAGTTCACGATCCTGTTTTTTTAAAAAATCAATAAAATCATTCATTATTTCATCTAAAATTTCAACCTTTTGAAACCAATCATATCACCAACTAAATATGAATCACTCCAAAATATTGCCACCCTTGCCTGATGTAGGGCCCTACTGCTGAAAAGACCATGATAGGTAGGCATATATGGGTGCCTTGTTACAGAGAAAAGACCTTCACTTGGGAAGGGATTCTTACCAGCTAGCAAGCTGCTGCTCCTTAAAAGACTGACTAATTCTGTAAGGGCACTTCTGTAACACTGCCAAAATTCTACTTTCAGTAGATAGCAGATAAGTCTTTAAGAACAACTGGAATAGCAGGGTGAAATACTTAAAAATCTCCTCTTAGATTTCAGAGATACCAAGACCATGAGGAATTACACAGATCATCTGAGAAAGTGTAGAAGTCAGAATACTGCCTGATACTTGGGGATACTTTCCCCCTGAGGTATCTGTCAATTATAGTCAAAGTTGTTGAGAGTCTCAAGAAATTGCGCAGAGCTTTTGACAGGCTCATAGCGTTGAGAAGGAAAACAGTAGAATCAGGGGCCCCTGAGAAGAGATTCTGGTAACCACCCTCACCCCCATTCCAGGCTTACAGTTGGAACCCAAAAGGGCAATGCCCTAATGGGACTAGTAAACCAGAAAAAGATAAGCCAGCATCAAATCCTCTCAATCATGAGTAAATAAAAATTATTCTGGGATTTCACTAAAGGGTCACAAAAAACTTTACTATAAGGGAAAATTTTATTGCCAAAAGTACTATATTAAAGTGAAGAATTTCTGTTCCATAAAAGCCACCATTAAAACTCAAAAAGCAAATTACTAAGCATTAGAAAATGGCTGCAATACAAATAATGAACAAAGAACTTATACCCAGAATAGTTCTTTTTTAAACCTCCTATAAATCAGTAACAAAAAATAATAATTCAATAGAGAAAAAAAAAAAGAACATGAGGCCTGAAAAGGCTTTACAAAAGAAGTTATCTAAACAGCCAGCATGCATGTAAGGTGTTCAATCTCATTAGCCACCAGGGAGCTGTAGAGAAATGAGATATCACTAAACACCCACCGCAAGAGCTAAAATAAAAATGACTGACAGCAGTAAGTGATATGAATGCAAAGAAACTACACTCACCTACACTGATTATGAGTGTATGAATTGGTACAACTCTTTGGAAAACTCTTTAGCAATAACTACTGTATTAGAACATACACATATACTATAATGCAGCAATTTTAATTCTAGGTATGTATCCGACAGAAATTCATGCATATGCATGAGATATACACAAAAATGTTCATAGAACATTATTCATAATAGCAAAAAAATCTGGAAATAAGCCAGATGCCTACTAACATGATAGAAAACTAAATTGTGGTACAATATATTCAGACAACAGAGTATTGTACATAGAAATATAAAAAATGAACTATAGCTACATGAAACAATATAGATGAACCTTATGTTGTGTTGAATAAATCAGACATGAAAGAAACATACCACATGATTAACTACTTACATAAAGTTTTAAAAGGGGCAGAATTAACTTATGATATTAAAAGTCAGGATAGTGGTTACTTTTAGGTAGGCTACAGAAGGTAGTGAATGGAAGGGGGCACAGGATGATAAAATAATAGCAATGGTCTATTTCTTTTTTTTTTTTTTTTTTTAATATTTTATTACATGATTTTTAGAAAGAGGGGAAGGGAGAGAGGCAGAGAGGGAAAGAGACATCAGTGTACGGTTGCACTTCACCCGCCCCCAGCCAGAGACCTGACTGGAAACCTGGTTTGCAACCCGGCCATGTGCCCCGGCTGGGGAATCGAACCTGCGACCTTTGGGTTCGCAGGCCGGCGCCTTCACCACTGTGCTACCAGCCAGGGCAATGGTCTATTTCTTAACCTTGGTAATGTTCACTTTGTGATACTTCATAGAATTGTATACTTATGAGTTATGCACTTTGCTATATAAAGCTTTTATTTTAAAATGCCTAAGACTAGAGAAAAATAAGCATTCAAGATATTTTAGAAATTAATAAATTGACAATACTATTTCTTGATCATCTACTATGTGTCAGATGCTATACATTCATGTTTTATCATCTAATCTCCAAAACCACCTTTCAAAGTAAGAATTAGTCTTCCCATTTTACAGATAAAAAAACTAAACCTCAGAAAGTTAAATCAGCTTACTCAAGGTCATCAAGGTAGTAAATGGAGGACTAAAAACTGGAATCCATATCTGATTTCAAAATGACAGCCAATTTTAGAATACCAAGCTCTTTTAGAGTGTATGTCTTATAAGATCTCCATACTTCCTTGAGATTTCAAGCCTCCTGTGTCACTCCCACCTTCTTTATCACCAAGCCTCTTCCTCATAGGCCAGCTCACACTTGCCTTCTCCTAACTTCAGCACCACTACCCTTAACCCCATCACTTACTAACTCTATACTCTGGTAATTATAAACTACCTGCAGTGTCCTATACAATCCAAGCTCTCTCTTAGCTTCATATCTTCAAATACATTGCTCTCTCAATTTAGTGTGCACTTTTCCTTACCTCTTCCGCTCCCTCCTACACACTTTGGTTTATTAGTCCTTAAATATTTAAAACAAGATAGGGTTACTACATTCTTCAAATCTTTCCCTGATCATTCTATCTGCTTCTCTAGCACCCTACACATACCTCTACCATACCATTTGTCATACAACTATAACATTTATGTAACTCTCTACCTGAGATTTCAAACTCTTTGAGCGCACCATGTTTATATTCCAATTTGTATCCATTGCATCTAGCATAGCACCTGGCACACAGTGGGCTGTCCATATTACTTGAACAAATAACTTTATTTTACAACTAAAAGTAAACAAAATGCTGACAGTACTACTAAAGCGTTAAACAGAATTTCTACTACAATGAAATTATGGTCTGCATTTGTATGGGGGTTTTTTTTGGCATAGGCTTTGTAAAGAAATTAGACAAATACTCACTATTTCATAAAATACACAAGGCAGAGTATTTTTCCCATCTCTCATAAGAAAAGTCTTTGAATAATATGGCCCAGGTGTAACAGCTGAATCGAGAACAGCTAAGCAAGAGTAAAATAGAGGGAAAAATCAGTGCTGGTAAAATGCAAATAAAATTAAACAAATGAAGTTGATATTTAAATAACTACTTCCATACAAACTTCTTCAATAGTTTCATTTATACAATAAATAACACATTTAAAAAGGATGTGAGCCCTGGTCAGTTTGGGTCAGCTGACAGTGCATCATCCTGCAAACAGGAAGTTCGCAGGTTTGATTACCAGTCAGAGCATATGCCTAGGTCATGGTTCAATCCCTAGTCAGGGCATGTGCAAAGGGGAACCAAATGATGTTCCTCTCCCTTTCTTTGCCTCTCTCTAAAATCAGTAAGAGTTCCACACAGTGGTATATGAGCCTGGTGGCTGATCGTGGATTCAACGGTTTGCAACTGAGTCAGTCCTTCTTCCCCATCAGCACCTGGGCGTGGTGGCTGGTTACAAACTCACTGATTTATAGCCGGGTCAGTCAGTGAGTCTGGTCCAGTGGCGTGTGAGCCTAGTGGCTGATTGTGGATTCACTGGTTTGCAACTGAGTTGGTCAGTCTCGCCCAGAGGCACCTGGGCCTGGAGACTGATCACAGATTCATTGATTTGCAATTGAAACTGTCTGTTCCACCCAGTGGTACCTGAGCCTAGCGGCTGATCATGAACTCATTGAATTACAATGGAATCTTTCTGCCCAGACCAATGGCACCTGAGCCTGGCCACGGATTCATTGGATTACAGTAGAATCTTCCTGTCTAGCCCAGTGGCACTTGAGCCTGGTGATAGATCACAGATTCACTGGATTGCAACTGAACCTTTCTATCTAGCACAGTAGCACCTGGGCCTGGCAGCTGATCACAGTCTGATTGGATTACAACTTAATTAACTGGCCTTGCCCAGTGGTGACTAAGATGACCACTGGTCACAGATTAATTGGTTTACAACAGAGCTAATTGGTCCTGCCCAGCAGTACCTACACCTGATAGCTGAGCACAGATCAACTGAATTAAAAACTGAAGGATGCAAAAACAGTGGGTCTCTGGTTGGCTCCAACAGGCTGACTAGCCCAGACAATGGAATGGTGTAACCTCATCAGAGGTGAATCCATGAAGTAAAGATAGTGCACCTCTGAGGATCACATTACAAACACAAAACTCAAAAAAGCCAATCTATAAAGCAACAGCAAACAAGAAGACAAACCTAAAAGTGGGGAGAAAAAGCAACAGTCCATCACCAAAAGGAAAGGACAAGTCCCCAGAAAGATCACCAAATGAAACCGAGGCAGGCAAACTATCAGATAAGGAATTCAAAATAATGATGATAGAGAAGTTCAATGAGCTCAGTGAGCTCAAAGAAAACTACAAACTCCAGGGGAACTATGAAGGACTCCAGGAAAACTACAAGGAACTTACTGAGAACTACACAAGCATTAAAAAGGACATAGAAACTATCAATAAGAGCCAGGAGGAAATGAAGAATATAATTTCCGAATTGAAGAATACAGTAGAAGGAATCAACAGAAGCCTAGAGGAAGCAAAGCATGGGATCAGTGAGCTAGAGAACAACATAGAAAAATATTCCAAGACAGTGCAACAGAATCAAAAAAGACTGAACAAGAATGAAGAGATTTTAAGAGAGCTACAGGACAACATGAAATGCAATAATATCTGTATCATAGGGATACCAGAAGGAGAAAAGAAACGAGGAATGGAAAACCTGTTCAAAAAAGTAATGATAGAAAACTTCCCTAACTTGATGAGTGAAAACCTTACTCAAATTCAAGAAGCACAGAGGGTCCCAATAAAGATAAACCCAAACAGGCCCACTCCAAGACATATCATAATTAAATGGCAAACCTCAAATAAACCCAAACAGGCCCACTACAAGACATATCATAATTAAATGGCAAACCTCAAAGACAAGGAGAGAATTCTAAAAGGATCAAGAAAGAGACAGCAAATAACATAGAATGGGGTTCTGATAAAGTTATCATATGATTACTCAACAGAAACAATACAATCCAGAAGGGAATGGCAAAAAATATTCCAAGTAATGGAAAACAAAGGCCGACAACCAAGAATACTCTACTCAGCAAGGCTCTCATTCAAAATGGAAGGTGAAATAAGGAGTTTCCCAGACAAAAGAAGGCAAAAAGAATACACCTCCATCAAACCAGCACTGCAAGGGATGCTAAAGGATCTGCTTTAAAAAGAGAAAGAAACACAGAGAGACAGAGAGGAACACAGGTACAAAGGGGGAAAATGGCAATGAATAAGTATCTACCAATAATAACCTTAAATGTAAATGGATTAAAAGCACCAATCAAAAGACACAGGATAACTGTATGAATAAGAAAACATGACCTACATTTATGCTGTCTTCAAAGGACCCACCTCAGAACAAAAGATCAACACATATTAGAAGTGAAGGGATGGGAAAATATGTATCAAGCAAATGGACACCAAAAAAGGCTGGGGTAGCAATACTTATTTCAGACAAAATAGATTTTACAATGAAGGCCATAAAAAGAGACAAAGAAGGACATTTCATAATATTTAAGAGAACAATCCATCAAGAATATATAATCTAGTAAACATATATGCACCCAATGTAGGAGCACCCAAATACATATGGAAAATCTTGGAGGACTTCAAGAAGGATATGGACAGCAACACACTAATAGAAGGGTATTTTAATACCCCATTTGCAACAATGGCCAGATCTTCCAAACAGAAAAACACCAGGAATATTGTGGCACTGAACAACACTCTAGAGGAAATGGACTTAACTGATAATATACAAAACATTTTACCCCAAAGAAGCAAAATATACATTCTTGTCAAATGCACATGGAACTTTCTCAAAGATAGACCACATGGTAGGTCACAAGACAAGCCTCCACAAATACAGGAAAACTGAAATCATACCAAGCATCTTCTCAGATCATAATGGATTGAAACTAGAAACCAACCTCAAGGGAAATAATCAAAAACACTTTAATTCATGAAGACTGAATAAAATGCTATTAAGTAAAGAATAGGTAAACAATGAGATCAAAGAAGAAATCAAAAAGTTTCTGGAAACAAATGAAAATGAATACACAATAGCCCAAAATCCTATGGGACATAGCAAAGGTAGTCCCCAGAGGGAAATTCATAGCAATACAGGCCTACCTAAAAAGCTTAGAAGAAGCTTATACAAACAACCTAACCACAAAGCTGCAAGAACTAGAGAAGCAACAACAAACAAAGCCCAGAGCAAGTAGAAGGAAGGAAATAATCAAGATCAGAGCAGAATTAAATGACTTCAGAAACTAAAACTACAATTCACAGAATCAATAAATCCAGGAGCTGGTTCTTTGAAAAAATAAACAAAATTGACAAGCCTTTAACCAGACTCATCAAAAAAAAAAAAAAAAGAGGCCCCAAATAAACAAAATTAGAAATAACAGAGGAGAAACCACAACTGATACCACAGAAATACAAAGGGTTGTAAGAAATTACTATAAACAACTATATGACAAGAAATATGGCAATCTGGATGAAATGGACAAATTTCTGGAAACGTAAAATCTACCAAAACTGAATCAAGAAGCAGAAAGCCTGAATAGACAAACAACTAGTGAAATTGAAGTAATCAAAAAACTCTCAATGCACAAGAGCCCTGGACCAGATGGCTACACACATAAATTTTACCAAACATTTAGAGAAGAATTAACTCCTATCCTTCTCAACCTATCCCCAAAAATCCAAGAAGAAGGAAGACTCCAAAACTCTTTCTATGAGGCCAATATAATTCTAATCCAAAATCATGTCAAGATACAACTAAGAAAGAAAATTACAGGCCAATATCACTGATGAACACAGAGGCTAAGAATCTCAACAAAATATTGGCCAACAGGATCCCGCAATACATTAAAAAGATCATAAATCATGATCAAGTGGGTTTCATCCCAGGGATGCAAGGATGGTACAACATTCCCAAATCAATAAACATAATACACCACATAAATAAAAGGAAAGATAAAAACCATATGATCACATCAATAGATGCTGCAAGAGCATTCGATAAAGTATAGCAGCCATTTATGACTAAAATGCTCAGTAAATTGGAAATAGAGAGAGCATGCCTCAACATAATAAAGGCCATATATGAGAACCCTGCAGCCAACATTGTACTCAATGGGCAAAAACTAAAAGCTTTCCCCCTAAGATCAGAAACAAGACAAGGCTGTCCACTTTCTCCACTTCTGTTCAACATTATTTTGGAAGTTCTAGCCATAGTTATCAGACAAGAAAAAAGGAATCAAAGGTATCCAAATTGGAAAGGAGGAAGTAAAACTACCATTATTTGCAGATGACATGATAGTGTACATACAACCAAAAACCTACTCGACCTAATAAGCAAACTTAGCAAAATAGCTGGATATAAAGTCAATATTCAGAAATTAAAAGCATTTTTGTACACCAATAATGAAACATTAGAGATAGAAGCTAGAAAACAAATCCCATTTACCATAGCAACAAGAAAAATAAAGTACTTAGGAATAAACTAAACCAAGGAGGTAAAAGACCTACACTCAGAAAACTACAGAACATTGAAGAAAGAAATTAAGGAAGATACAAATAAATGGAAGCATATACCATGTTCATGAATGGAAAGAATTAACATCATTAAAATGTCCATACTACCCAAAGCAATCTATAGATTCAATGCAATCCCAATTAAAATAACAATGACATATTTCACAGATATAGAAAAAATAACTTCAAAAATTTATTTGGAGCCAAAAACAAACACAAATAGCCACAGCAATCTTGAGAAAGAAGAACATGTAGGAGGAATCACCATACCCGACATCAAACTATACTACAAGGCTACTATAATTGAAACAATCTGGTATTGGCATACAAACACATATAGATCAATGGAACTGAATAGAGAGCCCAGAAATAAATCCAGAACTCTATGGTCAATTAATATTCAACAAAGGGGGAAAGAAATGGAGTAAAACAGTCTCTTCAACAAGTGGTGTTGGGAGAACTGGATAGGGACATGCAAAAAAAATAAAACTAGAACACCATCATCGCTTCTCGGCCTTTTGGCTAAGATCAAGTATAGAACACCAACACCAACTTACACCATACACCAGAATAAACTCAAGATGGATAAAGGACTTAAACAAAAGTTGTGATACCATAAAAGTCCTAGAGGAAAACACAGGCAGTAAAATTTCAGATATTCTATGCAGAAATATTTTCATTGGTACTTCTCCAAGGGCAAGGGAAATAAAGGAACAAATAAACAAATGGAACTATATCAAACTGAAAAGTTTCTGTTCAGTTAAAGAAAACACCAGCAAAATTAAAAGGGAACCAACAGTATGGGAAAACATATTTGCCAATGATACCTCAGACAAGGGTTTGATATCCAAAATATATAAAACACTTATACGACTCAACACCAGGGAGGCAGACAGCCCAATTAAACAATGGGTAAAGGACCTGAACAGACAACTCTCTGAGAAGGACATACAAAGGGCTCATAGGCATATGAAAGAATGATCAACATCACTAGCCATCAGAGATATAAATTAAAACCACAATAAGATACTACCTCACACCTGTCAGAATGGCCATCATCAACAAATCAACAAACAAGTGCTGGATAGGATGTGGAGAAAAGTGAACCCTGGTGCACTTTTGGTAGGAATGCAGACTGGTGCAGCCACTATGGAAAACAGTATGGAATTTCCTCAAAAAACTAAAAATGGAACTGCCTTTTGATCCAGCAATTCCACTATTAGGATTATACCTAAAGAACCCTGAAACACCAATTCATAAGAACCTATGTACCCCTATTTTCATAGATGCACTATTTATAATAGCCAAGTGCTTGTAACAACCTGAGTGCCCATCAGGGGATGAATGGATCAAAAAACTTTGGTACATTTATACAATAAAATACTACACAGCAGAAAGAAAGAAGAAGCTCCTACCTTTTACTACAACATGGATGGAACTGGAGAGTATTATGCTTAGTGAAATAAGCCAGCCAGTGAAAGACAAATACCATATGATCTCACCCATTACAGGACACTAATGAGCAAAACAAACTAACAAGCAAAACGGAACCAGAGACATGAATACAAGGAACTGACCTTCCATGTGCAGAGGAAAAGGGGAGGGGGAGAAGGAGGCAAAGAAGGAGAGCAGTTTAGTCAAAAGAATTTGCATAGATGACCCATGAACATGGACAACAAGTGGGATTAACTTTTGAGGGGGATGGGAGGATGGGAAAGGGGACAGTAGCGGGAGAAACGGGATGAATATAACAACAAAATACAATTTTAAAAATAAATAATATAATAAAATTAAGTCAATAAGCAACACCAATAAACAATAAAATAAAATAAATAAGCATGTCCTCAGGTGAGGAATTTTTTAAATAAATACATAAAATAAGAACCAAGATGGCGGAGGAGTGAGTGGAGCTATACCAATCTCCTCTCAACACCAAACTGGAATTACAAATTAATTAGGAAGAAATCATCCGGAATAACTAACAGAACACAAACTGGAGAGAAATCTTATTACCAGGGACAGAACAGAAGAGCCAATTAATTACAACATGACCGTGACCGGTAGGAAGTGTAGGATGCGAGAGGGCTGGCGGGCTCCCACTGGCGGCCTCCCACTGGCGGCAGCTAAAAGGATGGAGGAACATCTCAGCAGCCAGGAGTTCCATCTGAGAAGAGTGGGATCTGAACCCCCAACTGGGCTTCCCAGCTTACAGCAACACAGCTGAGAGTAAAATAGCACCCAGCAGTGAAAAGCAAAAGGCCGCCAGGTTTAGCTATCTTGACAGAGAGACTGAATTCTTAAAGGGACCACACACAAAAATACAGCGACACCCACCTACCCTGGGCTCCAGCAGGAAAAGGGCAGAGTGGACTAGAGAAACTTGGGGTAAGTTTGGGTCAGTGGCTTTAGGGGGAGAGTTGAGGGAGCAGCCCATGAGTCCAGTGCTGACCCATCCCCCATACAGCCGGCAGACTACTCTTCTCCAAAGGGCGGGAGCCTCAGGGGAAGCCATAGCCCCACCCACAGGAATTAAGCCATCCCATCCAGCAGTGCCTAAACCTGACCTCGAATCACCAGTTGATTGGAATAATAACTGAATTTGTCTGCCCCACCCAGAGGTGCCTAAAATTGACCACTAATCGTAGGCTGATTGGATTAACACATAAAGGAGATAGACAAAGAGTAGATCTCTGGTAGTCTCCAACAGGCTGAGTGGGCCCAGACTGGGACACGAGCTGATGTCACCAAGCACAGATCCAGGTAGTAAGAAAAAGTGCACCTCTACACCACAGAAGGCCACACCACTAAGACACTAAGTCAAAGCAGACCAATCTAAGAAGCAGAATCAAACAAGAGCCACCTAAAATGAGGAGACAAAGAGATAAACCCTCAGCAAGTGGAAAGGAGGAATCCCCAGGAATAGTGCAAAATGAAATAGAGGCAAGCGCCCTATCAGACAGGGAATTCAAAATAATGATGACAGAGAAGCTCAATGAGCTCAGCCAGTTCAAAGAAAACTACAAACAACTCCAGGAAAGTTATAAGGAACTTACTGAGAACTACACCAGCATTAAAAAGGACATAGAAACCATCAATAAGAAACAGGAGGAAATGAAGAATACCATTTCTGAATTGAAGAACACAGTAGAAGGAATCAAAAGCAGGCTAGAGAAAGCAGAGGATTGGCTCAGCAAGCTGGAGCTCAATGTAGAAAAAATTCCCAGGCAGTACAACAAAATGAAAAAAGACTGAAAAGAATGAAGAGGTTTTAAGAGAGCTGCAGGACAACATGAAACATAATAACATCCATATCATAGGGATACGAGGAGGAGCAAGGGATAGAAAACCTCTTTGAAAAAATGACTGAAAACTTCCCTAACTTGAGGAGAGAAAATGTCATGCAAACTCAGGAAGCACAGAGGATCCCAATGAAGATGAACCCAGACAGGCCCACTCCAAGACACATGATAATGAAAATGGCAAATTTCAAAGACAAGGAGAAAATCCTAAAAGCAGCAAGAGAGAAACAGCTAATAACATACAAGGGGGCTCCCATAAGGTTATCAGCTAATTTCTCAACACAACAAGCCAGAAGGGAATGGTAAAAAATATTTCAAGCAATGAAAAACAAAGGCCTGCCACCAAGACTATTCTACCCAGCAAGGCTGTCATTCAAGATGGAAGGTGAAATAAGAAGCTTCCCAGACAAAAGAAGTCTAAAAGAATACATCTCCACCAAACCAGCAATGAAAGAGATGCTAAAGGGTCTGCTTTAAGAAGATGAAGAAACAGAGTTCAGGAAGATGGCGACCGAGTAGAGAGCAGTGCTGATGGTGTTCTCGAGTACCAAAGCAGCTAAAGGACAGGATAGGGAGCGTGAGACGTCTTCAGGACCCTGGGGATTGGAACGGGCAGCATCTGGACACAGGGGAGCGCGGCCCAGAGGCAGAGGAGGCCAGCAGGACAGTAGGTGAGGCGTTCCCGACCGACCGGCCGGCGGGCCAAGGTCGGCTCTGGGCAGGGGCGGCTCTGCCCAGAGGGGCGCGTTTGACTGGGGCCAGTTCCGGGCTCACTGGTGACTGGAAGTCTCAACAGAGAAGTGCGGGCAGTGAGGGCGAACGCCGTAGGGAACGCGGAATTGAACTCTTGCAGGGGCGGGACTGTGTGAGAGACTCACCCCGGCAACAGGGAGAGGAGGCTCCTCGCGAGGCTAGAGGCGGAGGAGAAGAGTCCTGCGGGAAGCCGGAGCAGGGGAGCGGGAAGTGCACCCAGCGGGGCGGCAAGAGGGCCGAGAGCAGAGCTGCTGGGCCACCGGGGAAACAGCAGCTAGAAGCCACTGAGAGGGGGGAGGCCCAGCCCTGCGCAACCACACGGGCCCCCAGGCTCTGAGGGAAACTCCAAGCGGCGAGCCAGCGAGCTGGGAACTAGTGGCGGGGGTAACTGACCCGCCATTGCCGGAGACAAAGGCCGCACCACCCACGCCTGGGAGGGGCTCATCACAGAGTCCGCGTAAAGGACTCCGAGAACAGCTGGTTGGCTTGGAGGCGTGGTGCCCACCCCGGAAGGGCGGGACAGTGTAGGTGGGCCCCGGACAGTGTTGACTGACAGGCCCGGCCTCCTCCCGGAACTGCGGGGGCGGGGCCAGTCATCACAGGGACCAGTGAAGTTGCGGGCTGCCCTGCAGAAGTGCTGGGTGCGCGTCTTGGGCCGGAACTTCCGCCAGGAGTGGGAGGGGGCTCCCTGCGGGCTCCAGAACACCGGCAGCCCTAACACCCAGCCAGGCAGCTGAAGGCCCAGCCTACCTGGGGGCAGACACTCAGAATCAGCCCTACTGCGACAATCAGAGGCCCTGCCACACGCCAAGACCGGCTAGAATATAGACTATAGACTGTAAAGTCCTGAATTATACCGAGAGCAATATGAACTATTAAGCACCAACATATCCTTTGCAAAAGTTACTCCTCACATATTCTTAATCCCCCCCATACCTCGATCCACCTAAATACCCAAGACCCTCCCCTACTCTCGAATTAAAGTCTACTCACTCTGTGGCTATAACGCATTCCCAGTCCTCAATCTAAGTATTCCTCCCTTCCCCAGCCTTTCTAAACCCATTCTTTATTCTTTTCTTCCTTCCTCTTTTTTTTTTTTTTTTAAATTTTTCTTTTCCTTTTCTTCCTGGTAAAGCCTACAGGGTCTGGCTCCACCTGGACCAATCAGAAACCATAAAGCTAAAACGTTTCTTTATTAATATTGATTTCTCTTTGTCTTGTGACTTTCACCCCCATCCTTTTTTTTTCTTTTCTTTTCTTTTTTTCTTTCTTTCTTTCTTTCTCCTTTCTTTTCTCCCTGATAAAACCCACTGGTCCTAGCTCCACCTGGACCAAACAGAAAGGGTGAACAGAAACCTAAACCTTTTCTTTATTAATATTGATTTCTCTTTCTCTTGGGACTTTCTCCCTTTTTGTCTTTTTTCTTTTTGTTTTTCTTTTTTTTTTTCTCTTTTTCTCTGCTAAAAGCCCTCAGGTCCAGGCTCCATCTGGACCAGTCAGGGATTATTAAGGGTGAACAGCCATCTAAACCCTTTCCTATTATTATAATTATCATTTTTATTTCTTTTTTCCTTTTCCAATTTTTTGTTTTTTTGTTTGTTTGTTTGGTTTGGTTTGGGTTTTTTTTGTTTGTTTGTTTTGTTCTTGTTTGTGTTTTCATTTTTGTTTCAGCTAAAAGCCCACAGGCCCAGAATACAACCAGACAGCCCAAATAAAGGACACACTAAGAACAGCAAGTGGAGAAAATCTGGAAGACAGCAACACTGAACTCCACAAATCTCCTATCACAGAAGGGTGCCCAACTAAGGCAAGGAAGCAAAGCAGGTTAACCCAAGGAAAGAACAAAAATAAATAAATAAATAAAGAGCAAGCAAATGGGGAAAAAAAAGAATCAGTCCATCACCAAAAGGAAATGAAGAATCCCCAGAAAGAACACAAAATGAAACAGAGGCACCTGGAATATCAGATAAGGAATTCAAAAGAATGATGATAGAGAAGCTCAGTGAGCTCAGCCACATCAAAGAAAACTGTAAACAACTCCAGGAGAACTACAAACAACTCCAGGGAAATAACAAAGAACTCCAGGGAAAGTACAAAGAACTCCAGGGGAATTACAAAGAACTCCAGGGAAATTACAAAGAACTCCAAGGAAGTTACAAGGAACTTACTGAGAACTACAACAGCATGAGAAAGGACATGGAAACTATCAATAAGTGCCAGGAGGAAATGAAGAAAACAATTTCTGAATTGAAGAATATAGTAGAAGGAATCAACAGTAGGCTAGAGGAAGCAGAGGACCAGATCAGCGAGTTGGAGGATAATGTAGACAAATACTCCATGACAGTACAAGAGAATCAAAAAAGGCTGAACAAGACTGAAGAGGGGTTAAGAGAGCTGCAGGACAACATGAAACGTAACAACATCCGTATCATAGGGATACCAGAAGGAGAAGAGAAACAAGGAATGGAAAACCTGTTCAAAAAAGTCATGATAGAAAATTTCCCTAACATGATGAGTGAAAACATGAATCCAGTTCAG